>LPNX010271480.1:173765-193627 GCA_001517045.1 Pseudotsuga menziesii | reverse complement strand
CCTGCGATTTTGTACAATATGGATTTTGTATGCATATGCTGTGATTTCATGTCTGAGATCGATAAGGACTCTAATTGCGATTTTACATCTGGTGTGTGTGGGCGTTATGTCTGGAATTTCATAATTGTATCAACATAGGTATGCCTGGGTTTGGAGTTTATATGCCTATGATGTTATTTAATATCTGAAATCGATATGGGTTTTATTTGTGATTTTTTTTATTCGGAAAGTGTGGGGGGGTTGTGTCTGCACAACTGTGTTTTTGTTATTTATTACGCTTGGATTCTCATTTGCCTAAGAATACGTTTGGGGCTGTTCTACCTTCTTAATCAATTTGGATTCTGTGTACATCTTCCTTTGACTTATCATGCATGGGTTATTATAAATTGAGGAATGCAATTCGGGGTTTGACAACCTTTTAAATGATATGCATTTTAACACGACGTTGAACTTTCCTTTAGGACTGTTAACGTTTCTATTCCACTAATAAATTGAATTGATTTGGGGTTTTGGGTTGATCTGAAAAAACATTTTTTTTTACCATTCTCACACATAATGGTGCTATGGTATAATTCCTATTTTAATATAAGCAGCCTCTCGAGATCGGAGAATTATAGAGGCAATCCAATCAACTAGTATTTGGAGATATTTTCATTAGTGTGCCCTTGATGGGCTATGTTCCTTGTGTTACTTGTTATGCTGCATCCAAATGGCCAACGTGCAGGATAATCATGTGATGGTGTTATTCGTTCATTTCTACATCTACAACCAAAAGCTAAAGGTAGGCGCAGGTGTCTTGTGCCTTTTTGAAAGATGGTAAGCTCCTGAAAGATGCCTTGCCAGCATTACGACATAAAAAGGTGTATAAGCTACATATTTAAAGTTTATTGAAGTTTTGGCATATTTGATGGAAGAAACTTCTGCACCTTGTGGAAAATATATTATGCTCTTAAAGATGCCTCATCAGCATTACAATAGAAACGGTGCATGATTTCATATTATATTTCTTATAGATCTGAGGTATGCTAAATCGTTTGTCTGCCGGTTGATTTTTGTAAATCCTTTATCTGTGGTTTTGATCTTAGTTTCGATCTGTAGAAAAGGTATGCATCTTTTATTTTAATTATGGATATTGTAGAGGGGACAGTTTAACGAAGATAGTTGTTTAATTGGTCTTTTCGAATTGGGATTTCCTGACCTTCTTGTGGTGAGGCTTATTGCAGGACATTTACTTTGTTTAGAATTGTTAACAGGTTTGGATGTTGGTCTTATGGATTTTACAAGCACTTCAAAAAGTTTAGATGTAGTACATATAAAATGGCAACAGTAAGTGAATTTCTCTGTTGTAATAAATTGAAGTTAATGAGTGTTTGCATTGTCAAATTCTCAGGCTATATGTGGCTCCTTGAGAATTGTGTTGAAAAAGTTTGTGGCTTAGTGTGAATGCCTTCTTATCAATTCTCGTGTTAAAATAATTGAAAAGGCTCTTACCGATGAATGAGAAATGGGGTAAGGCATGATTTATGATAAAAGTTTGATATTCTTGAATTAATAATATGATAAACTGACTACATATGGAGTGATTGCAGGAATGGAAAATTATGGCCATGAGAAAAGGCCAAAGCTCCAGGACTATGATGAGTTAAATCTCATGTGTATAAAGTTATCACCAGAAGAGGGAGTGGTGATGGAGGTAGTGGTTAAAATCTACCTTGTTTTCCCCCGGGCCAGCGAGGGACCATTATGCATTATGGGGATGCCTAGATGTAAGACATGTGGTTAAGACTCGTTCCGCACACATTAGAGGACTGTCACATGAGTTGGGGGACTCTGTGAAGAGAATAACCTCTAGGCGTTGTGGAGGTGTGCGAGAACGGAGTGCCTCAGCTTGGTGAAGCACCCTGAAGAGCACAAAAAGGAGATTCGCCTAAGAGGGGTACAGGGTATCGTCCTTGTGTTGGGTGGCTTGAATTAGCACTTGGTGTGCTGGGATGAAGGAACATCCAGAGAAAAGAATAATGACAAGCACCCTGAATAGCACAGAGGAGATACATGAAGGGTTGGTATCGTCCTTGTGTTGGGTGTCTTGAATTGGTACTTGAAGTACTGTTAGCACTTGGTGTGCTGGGATGGAGGACATCCAAAGAAAGGAACAATGCGGAAAAAGGTATGTGCATTACAAGTAAACTTGTACCGATGAGGTAATATGTTGATTAATTGACAGATAGAACTGACAGGTATATATTGGAGCCATTATGGATTATAAAAATTGTATAATGGATTTCTAGCATTGAAATTATTGATATAATGGGATTTCAATGCTTGTAGTCATGTTTTATTGATGTATCAATTGCATTATGGAAATAATTGGGTAATATGGCACCAATGAACACTTGAAAATTGCAGATTGCAAAAGAATCTATGACTTTTGTTTAAGTTGAATTGTGACTTGGACATGAATTACTGAAAGGACTAAGTTGTAGTTATGATGTTGCAAAAAGACTTGCTCATTACATTTCATGATGAATTGACTCTTATTTATGAAATTTGGGTAGACCCGATTTTTGCAGGTCCCACAAACCCACAAGGATCATAAAAGAGAGATTCAAACAAGGCAAACCAAGAAGAGATGACTTCAGAGAAGAATAAAAGTTTTTGTCGAAGAAACAAGAAACACCGAGGATGGTGTTCTTTATTTTAGGGGGGAAGGATGTAATATCTCTCTCCTACGCCCTGGAATAATTTGTACCTTTGCATATTGTTGTATGAGGCCTTTGGGTGAGGAGCCCAAGTGCCAAGGCCCCACCCAAAGAGGAACATGAAAGTTAGGTGAAATTCTAATAACACTAAAAGCCGACGAACACAGGTGCGGCAAGAACTAGGGTTAAGGGATTAGAAACAAGGGTTGGACAAAAGACATTATGATATAAATCATATCATAAGGACAAAGGAAAATTTAGGGAAAAAGGACAAGTATTAATAAACTGAAGATCTATCTATGATAGATATAAGTCCTCCGTAAGGAAGAAAGAAAATGACAAACTAAGCCTTCATAAAAGATAAGGTGATTTAATTGAAAGCTATAAATAAAATATATGATGTAATGATAAATAGGGAAAATGTGGAGTATCATGATATAAATTATATCATGAGAACAAAAAGGAAAAACATAGTAATTAAACACATTTTATAAAAATAATTGTATATTGAGCTAGTTCTCACTAAACATCCTTACCTAATTTATGTTAGGGGGGAAGGGGGGAAATGCTTATGAGGAAAAAATGCCTTTGAAGGTGTGATTGTTGACAGCACCTCAGGAAACATAAAATACCTATGAGCACTGATCATGGAAATTTAACCCAGCACATGCCAGTATAATTATTCCCGGACAGTCGCTCTTGCATCCAGCGGGAAAAGGGCCACCATCTCATGCCCTAATAGGGCCGATTCACTGGACAGAAAAATGGGACGGTTACATGCAAGACCGTATATCAAGCTGGAAGGATTTCAGTTTTAGCATTTCTATTTAAGAGGGGAGTAGGTTTTTCAAGGGGGAGAGCATTCCTCCGTTGAAAAAGGTCTCTGCGTTAGTTGCAAAAGGAGATCCCTGCCTTTGTTTTCAGAGAGGGCGTTTCAATATCTGCCTCTTAAAAAGGAGAGGCGTTTTCCAGGGAAAGGAGGAGAACGGGTTCAGGATAAACCAATGCACTTGATGGGCGTTGGAGATAGGCATTTTTTTTCCTTGTATTCCCTAAAACGTGGGTTTAACCCTCAATGGCAGTTGATAAGCGTCAATCTGGTATGTGCCTTAACTTATTTAAAATTCAAGATAGATCTGTATTCCATAGATGTGTTTCATTTAGAATCTCCCCTAGGTTGAATAAAAACCAGTATGAGTGATGCTTGTGCCTGTTAGTTGACATCACTTTTTAGGTTGAAATTAATTTAGATCGGGTGATATTCCACAGCCTAAGATCAATAGATATTTTTGAGCCTACAGAAACTATTTTGGTCGTTAATATTGTTTAAAAGACCTCTGAAATGCCGCATAGAAATTCCACATGTAAATTTATGTATGATTGACCGTGGTGCCAATCATCGTTATTCTTAGGTTAGCACACACTGCATTACACACCAGTCGCCCTCCCTTAAAATTCATTATTTTTGCCTCACCAATGCTGAGGTTGGGTATAAGGAATGCGTCCTTCAAATCTTCTGTTTTAGCTGCGTATTGACCCTTGCAGGCTGCAACTAATTACATATATTTAATCTTATGATGGCTGTGTTTTTCCCGAGACTGGAAACTGATCATATTGACCTTCACTAGCTGGAAAAGAGAACATGGAAACTAGAATGGATAGATTGATAATATACGGGAGTCAGACAGTTTAAGAATGATAGTTAAAGAGTTTGTAACACCACTAAACTAAATTTATTATTTTGCATGCCAAGCCTTTCTAGTACTGTTAATGCCAACATTTCTTTATCTATGCTAGACTAGTATCATGTTTTAACAGCAAACATAATTAAGTCTTTTAATATGGATGGAATATGTCGGGATAAGGTCAATTTACCAATGTAATATTTTGCTATGAAAGAGGCAAATTGTACTGTTGAATGTGTCTCTCTGTGAAGAGAATCACAGTAAGAAGGATGGCACTGTTTGTGCCGCCGCTTGTAATATTTTCTCTCCGATAAGAATAAAAGAACTAGCAAATGATTGGTGGACTTAGCCTCGTGGACAAGGTGAACCACGTGAAAATGGTTGTCTCATTCTTTGTTTTATTGTGTGCATGTATTATTTTTGTCTTAGTATGAATGAAATATAAAGGCTTATTGGTGGAACAGGTTACTAATCATGTTTTTGCAGACACCTAAATCGCAAATACATCACTTAACACATTAAGGTTTATGGGGTATACTACATATTCGCTATATTCCAGGAGATATGATCTCTCCAAGTTAGGGTTCCAGCCTCTTCCAGAATTCATCCCTAAACAGGACATCTGGGGAGATCTGCAATATCTTGGGCTACAGAGGTCCAAATGGAATTACTGAAGATGTTCCAGAAAGGGCATGGATTTTACTTTAATTGGTCCAAATATCATACTCCGAATATGAACCAGTGACACGTGGCATTCCATACAACTTCGCTGTTCTGAACAGTCCTGTAACAGGTCACCTTGGGAAACGGGTCATAAGACCCAAATTGTGAACCCAATTCTGATGAAACCTGTGGTGTTGGATCAGGGACATGCTAGGTTACCTTAGTACGAAATTTCAGACATAGAGGAGTATTAATTTCAGAGATATCACAGAAACAGTAACAGGAATTTCTGCAGAAGAAATTGAAAATTAGGGCTTCCTGTTCCGTGAGCTTCCCTCCACTGTTTTCAGAAAAGGAGTACATTGGACAGCTCCATTTGAAGAGATATATATATTTGTCCAATCATATCTGAAAGATTCCAAGTTTTGAAAATTAGGGTTTCTGTGACAAACCCTAGATCAGCGAACTCCAGGACAAGGACGGACACCTCAAATCGGTAAGATCTAATCCTCTGCTATTTCCATTTGAGGTTCTCATTTCAATATGATATATCACATCAGCTTGGTGAAAAGCTTGGGGAAGTTGACAAATTCCAAGCCTAGAAGTATATGATCTCTCTGAAGAAAATGGATTGGACACCTACATGAGTATAGAGGTTCCAGTTTCAGAGGGAGACGAGGTTAGAAGCCTTTCACAAGAAGAACTTGGTCAAGGCCAAAGAAGACATCATGCTCATGCTACAGAGGATGATGAACCATCCAGAAAGAGATCTAGATATGAAAGTGAAGATTCTTTAAGCGAGGATGAATATGTTCTGATATCACCTCTCACAGGTAACATTACTCATGGAAGTGTTGATTGGCTTATAGACAGTGGGGCTTCCAAACATATGACGGGATTCAAGGAATCCTTTGTAAGACTGCGAGAACATGAATCACCTCACAAGGTGAAGTTAGGAGATCACTACCAATATCAAATAAAAGGTAGTGGGGAATCTTCATACAAGCTAGAATCTGGTAAGTCTCTAACAAGGAAAGAAGTATTGTTTGTTCCAGGACTCAAGAACAACCTTCTCTCCATTTCAGCATTGATGCAAAAGGAATGCGGGTTGCATTCATAGATGGTCAAGTCATCATGTGGCCAAAAGGAAAGATTATCGATGATGCGGTAGTGATTGGAGAACAAGAAGGAGGCTTGTACAAATTGAAGGGCCATCTAGAACAAGACTTGATCCATGACATAGTAGAGCCAAATGAGCTTTGGCATAGAAGGCTTGCACATGTGCATTACAGAGCACTGCCTATTGCAAGCAAAGCTATTGAAGGTCTTTGAGATTTTCAAGCTATTTGAAGGGAAGAAAAAAAATCAGAATATGACCTAAAGAAACCAGTTGAAGAATGTGAAGATCCAGAATGCAGAGACCATACAGTCATAAGAGTCTCTCAAATCAAAGAACAACTTGAAACGATAAAAGAAAAAGTGAAGAATGCAGAAGTGATGATGGCCACCTTGAATGGCCTCCCAGGATCGTGGAATTCATTCATTCAAGGAATGTGTTCTAGAAGGAAGTGATTACTTTCAGCAGACTGCATGAATGAAGAAGACGATGAAGCTGAAGGCTCAAGAAGTAGTCTACCCATGAAACAAATAAAGATAAGTATTCAATTGTCATTTCATGATATTACTTTGTTATGCATTTGTTTATAGTCGGTTGATGTATTATGCATGATAGGATGTTTGCATTAATGATAGTATACTAGTAATATGCATGTGATGGGTAAGTAGCTCATGGTGCTATACAAATTCTCCATTGCTACTTATCTAGAATGAAACCTCTTTGCTGACATATTGGATTAGTGCACAATCTCGATGTTGTCCTGGTAGAGATGGAAGGCATCTAGAAAGTTTCAATGAGATATGGATGAATGTTGTATTGGCTAAAGTAGTTGCATGATCATATATTTATGCATAAGTGTTTGCCAATATAAATATTCCTTATGAAATGTTTCTAACCATACAATTGCATTTGACTTGTAGGAAAGACTGCATACATAATTGCCTACAAGCAAAGAAGAATGAAGACTTGTTCCGAAGAGCAAGTGACGACATTTCAAAATGAAGAATAATATGATGAGTGCAGTGACATCATTGATGCAGAACCTTCCAGCTACCAAGAAGAAAGGGAAGACCAGTTCAAGAAGAATGATGTCAGAGCGTAGAAAAGTTCATAGTTCCATCTGTAGTAGATGGAAACATCGTGGGATACAAAGCAAGATTCGTAGCATGAGGCTTCTCACGAAAAGAAGGCCTAGACTACGAAGAGACATTTGCAGCCAGTAAGAGTTTAAACACATACATGATGAGCCTGATGAAGATCTTAACCTTTGCTACAAGGTTGAAGATGCAAGTCTATACACTAGATGGTCACATAGAATATTAGTAGCATAGGAAGCTACTTGGCACTCCGGTACAGAATGTTTTCAGTGCATAGAGTAAAGAAGACAGAGGGAGTATGATGCTCCGCTTCAGAGGGAGTGACTACAGAAGATCTAATGTTCGACATGGTACGACAGGATGGGAAGATTACTAATGACTCTAGGCTTTACTGAGAGTAAAGCGGATTCCACCCTTTGCTTCAAGGTTGAAGGCGGAAGACCAATGATGTTCATGTTATGTGTCGTTGCACTATTTTCTAGGTATGGAGGTGTGGCAGAGTGCAGATGGAATCTTCCTTGGACAAGGGAAGTATGCAGTAGAGATCCTGAAGAGGTTCAGGATGATGGAATGCATGACCACACCTATGGCATCGAACATGAAGCTATTAAGTGATGCTTCATCAGAGTCAGTTGATGCTACAATGTATCATCAGATGATTGGGTCATTGATGTACATGACAAACACAAGACCAGACATTTGCTTTGCTGTGAACACCTTGAGCCAGTACCTAACAGATTTGAGAAGTGTTCACTTAACAGCTGCAAAGCATATTCTGAGGTACCTGAAGGGTACAATTGATTATGGGCTCAAGTATGATGTGAATCAGAAGATTAACCTGGAGGGTTATGTTGATTCATATTGGGCAGGTAGTGCCATCGACAGGAAGAGTACTTCTGGATGTTGCTTTAGTATGGGATCAGGTGTGATCTCTTGGTTTAGCAAGAAGCAATCCTGTGTGGCACTGAGTATAGCTGAAGCAGAGTATGTCGCAGCTTGTTCAGCTAGCTGTGAGGAAGTATGTCTATGGAAGCTACTGTCTGATATATTTGATCTCCAGTTGGATGCTACTTGTATACATTGTGACAACCAGAGTTGCATGAAGTTGTCAGAGAATCTAGTGTTCCATGACAAGTCGAAGCATATCGAGATCAAGTATCACTATATCAGGGATATGGTGTAGAGAGGAGCAGTGAAGCTCCAGTATGTTGCGATGGAGGAACAGATAGCTGATGTATTGACGAAGCCATTGGCTAGGCTAAAGTTTGATTACTTCAGAGAGAGACTTGGTGTTCTCCAGATCGAGGTTCCTTCCAAGAGAAAGTGATGAGACCCATAGCCATTCTGGCATGGTGAGAGGATTGGCTCCTTCCATGGTTAGTTGTAAGGGCTGAGCCATTCTATCATGGTGAGAGGATTCAGTTCCTTCCATGTCAGATATGAGTGCTAGAGATCCAAATCCATTATGATGAGCATGTCAGATGTAAGGGCTGAGCCATTCTGTCATGGTGAGAGGATTCAGTTCCTTCCATGTCAGATATGAGTGCTGACTGCCATTCTGGGAATGGAGGCACCTGGTCAGTTACCAGGAACACTCAGTCAGGGACTGAGAGAGCCATTCTAATGAGTAGGTCAGATGTAAGGGCTGAGCCATTCTGGCCATGGCTAAAGGATTAAGTTCCTCCCATGACAGATGTGAGTGTTGGCCATTCTATCGAGTAGGACAGATGTAAGGGAAACTGCCACTCTCCGGGAGAGTGGAGGCACCTGGTCAGTTACCAGGTAGCTCAGTCTGGGACTGGGGACCATTCTGATGAGGGTGCAGGATTCAGTTCCTGCCAGGTCATATGTGAGTGCATGCCCTTCTAACGAGTAGGTCATATGTAAGTGCATAAATCTTTCTTCATTGTGGCGGATGTGGTTCTAGCATGGGTGAAAAGAACAAAGTTATTTCATCATTGTGGCGGATGTGGTTCCAGCCTGGTTGAAAGTCTTCCATCATTGTGGAATATGTGGTTCCAGCCTGGGTGAAAAGAACAAGGTTCTTTCATCATTGTGGCGGACGTGGTTCCAGCCTGGATGGATGTGATGCCCTTTTGACGAGTAGGTCAGATGTAAGTGTAGAGCCATTTCATAGATGGTAGTTGTTGTTCGTACCATGCTGGTGAATGTGAGTGCTAGGCCTTTCTGATGTGATTGTAGTTTACTACATGATCAGATGTGAGTGTTGGGCGTGCCTTTCTAACAAGCAGGTCAGATGTAAGTGCTGGGCGAAGACCTACTTGGTGGCTAGGCCTACAACCAGCATGAAAAAGGGCTCGCTCTGTAGAACTTCCTATGACGAGATAGTACACACATGATGATGACCAAAGGAGATCCAGATCAAGCTATGATCCAGATCCAGTTATGATGACTCTGAGAGATCCAGATCGAGAGATGATCCAGATCCAGATCCAGATCGAGTGATGATACAGATCTAGTCTAGTGATGATGATCCAGATCGAGTAATGATCTAGATCCAGTGATGATGTTCTATGATGATCCAGATCGAGTGATGATCCAGATCCAGTTCTATGACAATCCAGATCGAGAGATGATCCCGATCCATATGAATTGAAGATGAATATGACTTGAAGATGAAGATGACTTGAAGATGAAGATGATCCAGTTGATACAGAGAAGAATACCAGTGCTGAAAATCGTGTCGAAAGAATACCTTCCTAGTTAAGAGGGAGTGTTGATGTATATGTAACTTCAGAATGTATTCTTCTATGTATCTTATGTATTGTAACCCGATGTTTATTCCGGGATGTTTCTATTATGTATTTGAGTCATGTTGTCATGCCCCGATGTTCCGATCGGGAGGATTAATAATGTAAACAAGTCTTGTCAAGTCATTAGGTAAGTCCCCACAGTTTCGGGGCACTTGAGTTATTATACATTAATTAAGGTGTAGGCTCCAGTAAGTAATTGTAAGTTAAGCCTACGTGTGAAAGTGCAATTCAAGTGAACGGAAGAATATAAATAGAGAGTGAGAGTCTCTCTATTTATCACTTGTACATCACATCACTTTCTCTCTAAAGTGTGGCGCACTAGTGGAGAAGGAAATATACTGGGACTAGAAGACTACTGCTGTCAGGAGTGCATCTTACTGTTTTGGGGTCTTACATCTTGTGGTGATTCTATCTTTGAGGAAGTTGCGGGGTTTTCTCCATTTATGGTTTCCCCGATCAAAACTCTTTGTGTCTCTTGTCTCTTGTGGTGTGCTTATGTTATTGCTGTGCTTGTTATTCTCTCAGTGAAAAGATCCTAACATAATGCTAGCTTAAATGTTGAAAAACTAACATATTATTGCATTTTATTGTCAGTCGGTCATATTTTAGGGTTTTGTTCTCTGTCGGTTCTACAAATGCCTTGATTTGTTTTGCAGTTTCGATCAAGTTTTCATTTTGTGGTATGAAGATGAAATATTTGATAAAATTCTCTCTTAGTTCATGCCAAAGGAATTTTTCACCTTGGGCCTCTTCCATTTTGTACCATTTATTTGGTAAGTCAGATAATGTTGATGGAAATAGGTGTGGCCATGTACGTTCATCTTTATATCCAAGTCTTCTCCATTCTTTTTCACATGTTCTTATGTGTTCTTTTGGATCCTGTCCTTGGATAAATATAGGTATTTGGGCCTAGTTGGTTAACTTCCTTCTTCCAAATCTTTCTATAAAATAAGTCGAAGATGTTGTCCATGTCTGTAGTCTTGATTGATGGGCATCCCACCATCTAGCAGCTTGTCCTGTGAAATTTTCCACTAGGATTTGGAGTCAGCCATGTTCACCAATGTTCTTGGATACTTGCTTTATGTGCATAGATGGTGATTCTCTTTCCTTATATCTTGGGATTTGTGTGATGTTTATATTTGTTGGTTATGGGTAGGATATTCCCGAGTTTTCTTTTCAAATATTTTTGGGATGATGGACATCACGAAGCACTATTGTATTGATTTCTTCTGTACTTTTTGAATGGTCCAACATCCTCTTGCATGTGTTTAATAGTTCTCAACTTCCCAATCATATAATTCTGCATCTGAATTGTACCCTACTAAATCTTGGTTCCTTAAGTGCAGTTAACAATAGATATTAGGTTCTGTGTAGTCCTCATTGTTTTGTAAATGATATAGTTGCCGGATGTCGACTTCTTCATCAATAGGTTCTATCCAAGGTTCTCCTTAGGATGGATGGACAGGTACTATGATTTTTTGTCCATTCCCTTTTAATTTTATCCTTTTCTTGTCCAAGGATATCGACGCTTTCATTTTTATTCCCCAAGGTCGACCTACTAACAATGGAAAGGAGTTGGATCCTTCCTTAGGGTGAATAATTTCAAAGTAGACTTTAGTCGATATTTTTCCAGACTCCGATAGGCTCAATCAGGCCTTGGTCGGCTAGTTTCAGGTATATGCCTGACTCGTATAATCGAGGTCTGCCCAACTATTCCCAAGTGTCACAAGTCATAATGTTTACTTCTGATCCGAAGTTGAGCACAACTTGTCAGACATGGTATCCTTAAATTTCTAGGTCGACAAGTGGGTCGGCATCACTTTTATCTTTTTGGTTTAGGTTGCAGATATTGTTTGTTTGTTTTTCGGTGTTATTATTGTGTTTTATTTTATACAATAAGTCGATGAATTGAGATACTGTTTTAGCGTTTTTTACTAAGCGTATTAACGTTTTTACTGTGTCTTGTCGATTATCGTCCTCTTCTTCCTGTCGAGAAAATTCTCTAAATACATTTGTTGCATCTTTATACAGTTGTTTTTGTTTAACTGGATCAGGATAATCGTTCTTTTATTTTATTTTTCTTATTCTTAGATTATCATTCCCAATTTTTGTCCCTTGTTGTGTTATGATATGCAAATTCTTTGTATTGATAATATCATGTTTTTGTACACACAACAAGACATTAACATTTTTCTTTTTATTTATTTTTTCAAGCATAGTAGGGAAATCCTCTAATGAGTGATCCCCTACTCCACAACTAGTATAGAATTACAAGTGAATTTTGTCCTTGTATGGACAGTCTATGTAACGGTGACCTTCTTTATAGCATGTGAAGCATTGGATGGGCCGACGTGGTCGATTGTTGCAATTCCCAGAGAATCGACCTTGACCTCCATATCCTCCACGTCGGTTATCAAACCGATGCTCATATCTACGACCATCGTACCTTTGATTATTTTGTTCACTTTAAGCATTGCTTCGTTGATTGTTCTCATTGTTCTATGCAACTGCGTTCGTCTGATAGACTGCCTGGTAATTTTGTCAATTTTTTAGATTCAGGTGGAAATTGGCGGTGGTATGATTTTTAGTTTCATAGATTGCACACCATGATGGTTTACCATTCTTCATGTTGAATAGGAAATATTTTGTGGTGTGCTCTCCATGCTCTTGAAAGATGTCGCAAAAACATTTTGATTGCACAAATCGAACGTTCTGACAGCTAATGTCCTGTCGACAGTTATCTTTTGAATGTCTATCCATTGAGAATTTCGTGCACCAAATGTTCTGACTCTTAAGGTTTAGCTATTTTAAATATTTATGCATGATCTCAAGCTGTTCTTCCAGTCTATTATCTGTGGGATATGCCGGTAAGTCTTCATCCATCTCTACTTGTAAGGCTTTAGTAAGCACATATTCATATGTTTTGAATGTCTCCAGGCTTATATCCCGCTGAATTTTCTGTGAAAGACCTGCAAGAAACCACTGAATTAGCAATTGTTCATCAATTATGTAGTCAATTTGGCTGAGAAGATCCTTCCAGCGTTTGTTGTACTCTTAGATGGATTCTGCTGGATTTTGTGAAATTATTTTTAACTTTTTAGCTGCCAAATGTTTAGCATCTGGAGTTTTAAAGAATGATAGGAATTGCGCTTTAATTTCCATCTTGGATGCATTGGGGGTTCTCTCAGAAAAGGTCATATACCAAATTAGAGCTCTTTTCCTCAATGCACCAGTGAATTGTGTCATCTGTCTGTCTTCTGCTGTAACCTGGTTGGCCTCCCATGTCGACTCACAGACGAACCAATGTCATCTGGCATCTTTGTCACCCTCATATAGAGGGATATGCATTGATCTGTGACCCATTTCAGATTCACTGTTGCTATCTTCTTCAGGAGGTTGCGGTGGTGGGGGTGGTGGTGGGGGTAGTGGGATGTCTTGTTTATCTTTTTTTGCATAGTTGTTATCGACGGAACTCTCATTTCCTTCAGTTGTTTTGTTTTTCATTTCTTCTCTAAAAAAAATTCGATTGGGATCGACTTATCCTGTCAATGCCCAACTACAATTATTTATCTGCAGGTCATATTTTTCTATTTTCTCCAAAGCTGTATCTAGCAGGGGGGGTGCTCCTTCATGTGTCGGGTAAAGTAAATGGATACTTTGGTTGGAAGGGTATGCCTAAAGCATGATCCAATTTCCTTCCTCTGGTCGATGGATAAGTAGATGATTATCATTGTTTACCTTGTCATCTAGTCGGCTTCATATACCAAACTCACCAACTCTTAGTCTCAGGTCCTCTTCGACAATGGCTTGTATTCTAGTACTTGGATTTGTTGGAGACAAAGGTATTATCTCTTGAGGGACTTCTATTTGGAGAGATTCTCGCTGCTCTATCCATAGATCTTCTTCCATGGGTGGCGCTTCTTCATCGATTCCTTCTTCCTGTCAGTCATGACCTGACTCTGGCGAATTTCTTTCTAGGTATGCCACCCTATTATTCATTACTCTTTGTAGTGCTATAGCTCTTTCTCTTCTTTCTTCCCTCCTTTTCATCCTCTTCTCCCTCTATATCTTCTGTAAATCCTTCATGCCTTTGTGTATCACTGTCCATTCGATTTCCTTTTTAGGTCGACTTTTCATTGTTGGTGATGGTACCTCTGTTTAGTCGACTCAAATCCCTTTTTCCTTTACCCCAACATACAACCAGCTACCCTCCCATTACCTACCTGACACTTTAGAAAGCTCAGATAGTTCTATTTACTTGCTTAGGAAATATTGCCACTCCCTTTTGGTAATGAATTTTTCCCACTTCTTTTGTTTTTCCACCCAATTAGTATTTTGTGGTGGTTCGCGTAGTAATGGGCGAGGTTGGACAATATGACCCACTCCTTTTTCTATCAGGAACTCAAATAGCAAGGTCGGTAAGGAGCACAGGAACTATTCAGTAAGGTCTGCATAGAATTTCTTCTGAATGGCTTCTACCGAGGTTCCTTCCTTTATAGCTTGCTCCTCGCAGAAATCGTCAATGATTTTTTCAAACCACTTCAACAAGTTTGTCCTTCCCCCTCGAATTAGTTTCTCTAGTGTCTGTTGTTCTTTATTCACTTTCATCTTTTTCATCCATAAGTTTCTTCAAGAGAGGGGGTATCGATTCTATGAACTTCTCATGGGTGTCAGTAAAGAATCTTTGTTTTTCCTGAGCAGTCATTAATTTCTTTCTTCATGCGTAATTCTACAAATAATTTGCTATATTACACTCCCACTAGTCCTTAATATCCTGCTCTGATATCATCTGCTTTCATTCATCTTAGATATGTACTACCGGCAACGGAACCAATGTTGTAATCTCACGGATCACAGAGGGTTACCAATAATACACATTTATAAGCATACAGACATATCAAAGACAAGAGATGAGAACACAAGTGTAAGAATAACAGATGAGTTCATACAAATACATAGAACTGAACTGAGTTCTTCATTGGCTCAATAGCCTAATATATATCATTTACAAATGGTTAGAAAATAACTACTTGTAGGTCCAGTCAACTAACACAAGGATACTATCTATCCAAAAATATACATCCCTCAACACAAGGTTGCTTACTTCTTCTAGTTGTTCCATTAAATGAGGAGTCCACTCCCTTGGTTCTTCTACTTAAAAATTTATTTGATGGGTCACTAACTTAGATAACCATTCATGCAACACAACAAGGAAATTAGAAAAAAAAAATATCATGAATTTCTATGTAGATGTATCAGCCTAACCACTATGTTGGGTTCCACCGATATACTTCGATTTCTTTTCATACGAATTCTAACTATTTGGATTCCACCCAATCTTGGATATTTGGTTTCATTGGTTACCACAACATATCCCTCACCACAACGATTCGGTCCTCGCAACAGAAGCATTTGTTGGCTTTTCATCCCTTCTCAAAGGATCCCGACCCAGGTTCAGTCCCTTTTGCTCAATGCAACAAAGCCCAATATATCGAACCAATAGAGAAGATCTTAGTTGGCAGCACCTATGACATAGATGTTGTCTCACCCGATATATCTCTTTTTGATCAGTAACTGCTAGAACCACATTTTCGCAGTTGGGTGGGAAGATGTTTAGTACCTTGGCTCTACACCAAGGCTCTCAATGAAGTCTATGGTTTTATTGTTTTCGTTCATTGTGCTTCAATAGATAGGTTGTGCCCCAGCTTCTCTATGCAACTCATTAAATAAACAACAGACATGCAGTATAATCATATTCAGTTAATACAATGCGACCATCATACATCTATTAATTTGTAACAAAACCTACATTCATTCATTCGATACAATATTTACACATATATCTTTGACACATTCAACATTCACACATATACACAGAATATAATGTGGAAATACCTCCGAGGAAAAACCACAAGGTGCTCTTCATTTGGCATGAGGAAATAGATGCACCTTTCGTATGCGGACTAAGCTGCAGACTTTGCTTAAGATATTCTTCTCTACCTTCACACACTCCTCCTCCCTCTCATGCTCTCTACTCTTCACTCTGCTCTCTTCTTACTTTTCTCTACTAGTTATCTACACACAAGCTTAATCAACTCGTCCTTTCCTACTCTTATGCACACTCAGCTGCATCTTCTTCTACTTTGATGCACTCAGTAATCCATACATGGTCTTCACTTAGTGAAACCATGCCATAGCACGTTAATTCATGGCATATGAAACAATATCGCTGTTTTGAAAAAATATTGGAAAATACCTCCCAAAATCGCTTTTTTAACCCCCACCCAATATGCCTTCCTAATTTAAAAAAACGCTATTTTCATTATATATTGCATGTATCCATTTTTTCAGTTAAATTTTTTATACCCCTTTATATTTCTACCTAGTATATTGACATGATACCCCACATGCATTCTACAATGCCCCTTGCTTCTTTTGATTTATATTGTGGATGCACATTACTTCACCCACAATGATCAACATCATAGAGAGATCACATTCCTTTCCTAAATTAACATGACCCTGTCACTCTTCCTTTGACCTTTTTCCTCTCAACAATGGAAAATCACATCAAGGTTCTACATGATCTCCAAAACATGGCTAAGCACTAACTACTTGACACTACTTGACTATTTTTCAAAAGCAAGAGAAAAAGAACTGAACGCTTGATAAAACGTAGAGTATATCTACACAAATATTGCTAAAATCAATTGACAAATAGAGATCTTTTTTTACCTTTTTCCTCTCAACAATGAACAGTCACATCAAGGTTCTACATGATGTCCAAAACATGGCTAAACACTCAGTATTAACATCAAAATCCCTAAAACCATGCGCAATAACATAAGCAACTCTCAACTTGTAGTCTAAAAGTTTTCCATCCCATTTAGTGGGTGGTGTGGCCACGATGATACTTAAATCTCTGCAATGTAAAATATAAATATAAAATATATATTTACAAAAAAAAATAGGGTTAGTGTTCCAATTCCCTGATTCCTATTTTTGGGAAGAGTGTCAAATATGCACTGGATTCTTCAGTCGATTCTGACCGCACCCACATTCTTATAACCATGGTTACAACCCTTATAATTTATAACAAAGTGATAAACAAGCCTTTAATAGCACTTATCATTGTAACTATGCAGTTGTAGTAGCTAGTTCTAGTGACAAGAAGGTGCCCCCTTCATTGGGTAGAGAAGGAATACTACAATAGTGATCTCATGGGTAACCATTATGTCACATAATTTGGTCAATTGACCTATAGAAAATCAAATAATCTCTATGATTCATAATCTTTGGTACCTTGTATGAAATTGGACATTAGTTCCATTATCCAAATTGGGATTTTCATTTGGACTAGTGAAGACTTTGCCACTTATTTCCCCTTTGACTCTTAATAGAATACTAAATGTAAGCCTAAAAGTTGTCTTCTTTAAAATGTCTTGCTTAGAAAAAATGGAAAAACAAAACCAAGTATAACAAGGACAATTATTCTCTTCCCTCATGTTAATAAATCTAGCCATGTACATTTGCCAATTTTGAAATCCAATGCTTTGTGAAATAATGAACAATGAAAGTCTAGAGAGAAATATAAATACCAAAATTGAAAATTCATTCAATATGACAAGAATTCCTAAAATTTATGGATTAAACCCCAAACCCACTTCTTGCCCATCTAAACCTCGATAGAATACAAATTATGAGCCTAAAAGTTGTCTTATTTAGATGTCTTGCTTAGAAAAAATGAAAAAACAAAACCAAGAAGAAGAAGGACACTTATTATCTTCCCTCGTTAATGAATCCGGCCATGTACATTTGAAAATTTTGAAAATCCAATGTTTTGTGAAACAAATATTGATGACAACCAAAAGAGAAATATAAACAAAAATTGAAAATTCATTCAATATGACAAGAATTCCTGAAATTTATGGATTAATCCCTCAAGAACTCAAGCTATTTATCTAGATTATTTCAAACAATATAGAAGTCATTAATCTACAAGGAATCACTTACATAGATTTCTTCATTGCTTTCATGGTTGATGCCCCAGTCCTTAATGCAAAAATAGTTTACGTCGTTTCCTTTGCATGTTCCAACATGATCATCTAAAATTTCCCCTTAACCATAATTTTAGAGTTCACAACATATTATCTCTTTGATATTATTTGCAAGACAAATACTAGAATAAATTATTTCAATGTAGACAAACTTAAAATTACATAATACACCAAGATCACCTGATCATGGATTCTTAGCTGGTAATTTCCAATTTGTTCTATTTGCACTTCATAGAGTCTCTTCCTCTTCAAGCATTGTATTGCCGATGTGCATGTGACGGTAATGAAACATTAATATGGTTCAAGGATTTCATACCAGGATAACATAAGAGAAGTTTATTATAGCAAGGGAGGGAGAGAGAGAGAGAGAGAGAGAGAGAGAGAGAGAGAGAGAGAGAGAGAGAGAGAGAGAGAGAGAGAGATTTCAACGTTCTTGTATATTTCCAATCCATATGTATGTAATGAGTGTTATAAATTCTGATTGTTAATGAAGAACAAGACTAGCTACACTATCTTGCAACCAAAAGGTTGAAACTTCATGTATTGGTTATATTCTTCCATTGTCAGACTTGTGAAGAATTAGGCATTCTACAACATATCATGGGTGTTTTACCATACTTTTTTGGTTGTTAATAAACCATGAAGCATATTTTGTGGTTGTTACTAAACCATTAAGCATCATACACACTATCAGATATAAGGATACAGAGTACAATGTGTAGAAAATCTTTAAAGCAACTGAAATCATGAACTATAGATTTTGATCAAAAATGAAATATTGTTGATTTGTGAGTAAAAATACTGAATTAAAGTGAGGCAAACATGTTTATTAGAAAGTACACTTATCTGTGTGTAGAAATGGAAATCATAAGCTTTTCAAAAATTCTTCTCCACTTTATGTTACTCAATTCATAGCTGTAAATTTATTACTCTAGCACAAGTTTGAAGCTAGAAAATCCTTAGCTTTTCTAAAATTATTCTCCACTTTATGTTACTCAATTCATAGATGTAAATTTCTTACTCTAGCACAAGTTTAAAGCTATCTTCCTGTGGCTCACTTTTAGAGATACGTGCTATCAGCCAAAATACAAAAATATTTAGGGATACAAATTCATAATAGAAAAACAAAATGCTCCATTGCAAACCATAAAAAAAATGATCAAATTTTTATTGCTATATTATATAAAGGGAAATGATCAATCCCATATACATGTGTTTTCCAACATAATTCTATTATTGAAAGCTTTTCCCAAGACAAAACCAGATAAACTAGTCAAAGAAGCCAGGGAGGAACAAATTGATAAAGAGGGGATTAGTTAGATTTTGATGGTGCGAGCCCAGGAAAACCATCTGTAGCTCGATCTAGAGTCTTACTCTTTGGCAGGATTTTGTTTGAGCATATTTACAAGAAGAGATCCATGGTAGCAGACTCCTTTCCAAAATAGGACCTTTTGTTAGATCAAGGGATTTGGCCATCCAGAAATCTATGGATGGTGTTGTCTCTGAGCTTCTTTAAAATTCATTCTATAAGATATCTGTACAGACATGTAGATTTCTATGTATAATTTTTCCATTTACTGTAGGGTGGTGATCTTTTTGTTTTATGCACGTATTATGAACAGTTTTTAGCTCAATGGTATTTCCAGACTCTATGACAATGAGAATGTTAGAATGCAATTTTGAAACTAGATAGAAGCTTTTATAAGGGGGAAAGTATGGACTCTGAAACATCCTTTATCATAGATACTTGAACATACTTTACCATAGTTA
>LPNX010271480.1:157597-168372 GCA_001517045.1 Pseudotsuga menziesii | reverse complement strand
TGTATTATGCATGATAGGATGTTTGCATTAATGACAGAATACTACTAATATGCATGTGATGGGTAAGTAGCTCATGGGGTTATACAAATTCTCCATTGCTATTTATCTAGAATGAAACCTCTTTGCTGACATATTGGATTAGCGCACAATCTCAATATTGTCCTGGTAGAGATGGAAGGCATCTAGAAAGTTTCAATGAGATATGGATGAATGTTGTATTGGCTAAAGTAGTTGCATGATCATATATTTATGCATAAGTGTTTTCCAGTATAAATATTCCTTATGAAATGTTTCTAACCATACAATTGCATTTGAATTGTAGGAAAGATCACATACATAATCCCCCACAAGCAAAGAATAATGAAGACTTGTTTCGAAGAACAAGTGACGACAGTTCAAAGACAAAGAATAATATGACGAGTGCAGTGACATCATTGATGCAGAACCTTCCAGCCATCAAGAAGAAAGGGAAGATCAGTTCAAGAAGAATGATGTCTGGGCATAGTATCGAGACCTGAAGAGAAGTTCATAGTTCCATCATGCAGTAGATGGAAACATCGTGGGATACAAAGCAAGATTCGTAGCATGAGGCTTCTCATGAAGAGAAGGCATAGTCTACAAAGAAACATTTACAGCTAATAGAAGTGAAGTCACATGACATGCATAATCATGTGTGCAAATGAAAGAAGGCCTTGTACGAGTTCAGAAGACACCCATGGGATAACACATACATGATGAGCTTGATGAATATCTTAACCTTTGCTACAAGGTTGATAGAGGATGACAAGCTCATAGATGGGTGCAAGATGAACTTTTGAAGAAGTTCAAGATAGAGGATCTTAGTATCCAGTGATCCTAGATGGATACTACTTGTCACTCCAGTACAGAATGTTTCAGTGCATAGAGTATGGAAGACAGAGGGAGTATGATGCTCCGCTTCAGAGGGAGTGACTACAAAATATATTGAGGTTCAACATGATACAACAGGATGGGAAGATTACTGATGACTCTAGGCTTTACTAAGAGTAAAGCGGATTCCAACCTTTGCTTCAAGGTTGAAGACGGAAGACCAGTGATACTCCTGTTATGTGTCGATGCACTATTGTTCTAGGCATGGAGGTGTGGCAGAGTGCAGATGGAATCTTCCTTGGACAAAGGAAGTATGCAGTAGAGATCCTGAAGAGGTTCAGGATGATGGACTGCATGACCACACCTATGGTATCGAACATGAAGCTCTTAAGTGATGCTTCATCAGAGATGGTTGATGCTACGATGTATCATCAGATGATTGGGTCCTTGATGTACCTGAGACTAGATACTTACCTTGTTGTGAAAATGGGCTCAAGTACGATGCGAATCAGAAGATTAACCTGGAGGGTTATGTTGATTCATATTGGGCAGGCAGTGCCATCGACAGGAAGAGTACTTCGGGATGTTGCTTCAATATGGGATCAAGTGTGATCTCTTGGTTTAGCAGGAAGCAATCCTGTGTTGCACTGAGTACAGCTGAAGCAGAGTATGTCGCAGCTTGTTCAGCTAGTTGTGAGCCAGTATGGCTGTGGAAGCTACTGTTTGATATATTTGATCTCCAGTTGGATGCTACTTGTATACATTGTGACAACTAGAGTTGTGTAAAGTTTTCAGAGAATCCTTTGTTTCATGACAGGTCGAAGCATATCGAGATCAAATATCACTATATCAGGGATATGGTGCAGAGAGGAGCAGTGAAGCTCATGTATGTTGCGACGGAGGAATAGATAGCTGATGTATTGACGAAGCCATTGGCTAGGCTAAAGTTCGAGTACTTCAGAGAGAGACTTGGTGTTCTCGAGATCGAGGCTCCCTCCAAGGAAAAGTGATGAGTCCCAAATCCATTCTGACGAGCAGGTCAGATGTAAGGGCTGAGCCATTCTGTCATGGTGAGAGGATTCAGTTCCTTCCATGTCAGATATGAGTGCTAGAGATCCAAATCCATTCTGTCGAGTAGGACAGATGTAAGGGAAACTACCACTCTCAGGGAGAGTGGAGGCACCTGGTCAGTTACCAGGTAGCTAAGTCAGGGACTGGGGGCCATTCTAACGAGGGTGTAGGATTCAGTTCCTACCAGGTCAGATGTGAGTGCAAAAATCTCTCATCATTGTGAGCGGATGTGATCCATCCTGGATGAGAGTCTTTCATCATTGTGAGCGGATATGGTTCCAGCCTGGATGAAAGTGAGAAAATCTTCCATCATTGTGAGAAGATGTGATCCAGCCTGGATGGAAGTGCAAAACTCTCCCATCATTATAAGCGGATGTGATCCAGCCTGGATGGATGTGAGTACTGTGCCATTCTGATGAGTAGGTCAGATATAAGTGCAGAGCCATTTCACATATGGTAGTTGATTGTGCCTACCATTTTGGTGAATGTGAGTACTGGGCCTTTCTAATGTGATTGTAGTTTACTACATGATCAGATGTGAGTGTTGGGCGTGCCTTTCTGATGAGCAGGTCAGATGTAAGTGCTGGGTGAAGACCTACATGAGAGTAGGCCTACAACCAGCATGAAAAAGGGCTGGCTCTGTAGAACTTCCTATGATGAGATAGTACACACATGATGATGACCAGTGAAGATCCAGATCGAGCTATGATCCAGATCCAGTTATGATGACTCCGAGAGATCCAGATCCAGTAGTAGTGATCCAGATCGATTGATGATCCAGATCTAGATTCAGTGATGATGATCCAGATCGAGAGATGATCTAGATCCAGATGACTTGAAGATGGAGATGACTTGAAGACGAACATGATCCAATGATACAGAGAAGAAGACCAGTGCTGAAAATTGTGTCGAAAGAATACCTTCCTAGTTAAGAGGGAGTGTTGATGTATATGTAACTCCGGAATGTATTCTTATATGTATTTTATATATTGTAACCCGATGTTTATTCCGGGATGTTTCTATTATGTATTTGAGTCATATTGTCTTACCCCAATGTTCCGATCGGGAGGATTATTAATGTAAACAAGTCTTGTCAAGTCATTAGGTAAGTCCCCATAGTTTCGGGGCACTTGGGTTATTGTACACTAATTAAGGTGTAGGCTCGAGTAAGTAATTGTAAGTTAAGCCTACATGGTTGAGTGCACTTCAAGTCAACGGAAGAATATAAATAGAGAGTGAGAGTCTCTCTATTTATCACTTTGTGACATACATCACTTGCTCTCTCAAGTGTGGCGCACCTTTGGAGAAGGAAATACTTTGGCTTGACAGAAGACAGAAGGCTATTGTTGTGTTGGGAGGTCATCTTACTGTTTTGGGTTTCACATCTTGTGGTGATACTATCTTAGAGGAAGTTGTGGGGTTTTCTCCATTTATGGTTTCCCTGATCAAAACTCTTTGTGTCTCTTGTCTCATGTGATGTGCTTATGTTATTGATGTGCTTGTTATTCTCTCAGTGAAAATATCTTAACATAATGCTAGCTTAAATGTTGAAAAACTAACAAAATAGCATAACTGTCATAAGTTTAATCTCTAGAAATGAGTTCATTGCAACCAGTTTTAGAATCCAAGATCCTGATATGGGGGATATAAAGTTATAAATCCTGAGAAACTCCATCTTTTAGAAATCATTGTAAAATCCATGCATAGACATTACAGAACTGTTGAAATTGGATAAAGATAGATGCTTGGAAGAGAAGAGAATTATGCCCATATATAAAAAGGAAAAGGAAACTAAATCTATTATGAATGGTAAAATAAATACAATAATACTTGAATATCAGTGCATTTTATACTGTGATAATAATAATAGAACAAGTTCAACATATTCAAGCTTCACCCAATCAGACTGTAAGCAATCTTTAAGATGTGAAAACCGTTTGAAACATTCTGCAAAATGGTCCATATCTTAGGCAGATGTGCCACCTATGGAGATGTAATTTCATGTGGAGACAAGGATCACATAGTTTCAAAATGGATGTATGATGAAGAATATATGTCCATGCTCTGCCACTAACATTCCCATTATTACAAGGAAAACAAGCAAATAGATAAAATTACATATTCTAGGTTTTTAAATCATAAAGTGTTCAATGAGAGTGCTCAAAATACCTTTTTTGTTCTTTGCCCAAGTGAATTCCTTTTCCTTCTCAACCTCTGATTGAATCTTATTTTCAAAGACTTTTTCTTTCTTCTTAAGCATCTCTAGAGTCTACAAAAATTCAAAATTTCAATAACTAATAAATCATCTTAAAGTTCTGTAGTCTCGTCAACACACTTATAATAATAATAAAAACATTTGCAATCTGATGTCTTGGAACTCACCAAACAATAAAATTGTAACTTTCAAGTTTTTACAATAATATCAATAAAGAATACCTTCCTTCTGTAATCATTTCATCTCCTAATAAAAGAGTTAGACTAAAACAGAAGCTTAGGAAAACATATATGTAAGTTGATCTCAAAGACTAACAAACATCCCTTTTCCAATTATCAGGCTCATCCACACAAGCATAATAAGCAGCACTGAGTCTAAATATATTTTGGATGTTAAAAACATTTTGTGTACATTCGCGATGTCAGCATTGACACATCACCAGTGACATATCAGCATTGGGCACATCTATATACTGAAATAAAACTTAGGAAGTCATTTTAGAAGATCAAGTGTGCATGATTAGTGAGGATAGGATCCTAGGAATGTAAAATAGTTAGAGCCATGTGAACTGTAGTAATAAAATATGAGATTACATTATAGAAATTTTTGTATTGTGTGTTTTGTTGTAAAGAGATGATACTATTTAGTTTTTCCAAACTTCAAGATGTGTGTTCTTTCTTTAATTTATTACAACTTTGATGTTTTAATTTTTTCTTTGTTTTAAAGGTACAGAGAAAGAGGGCTTGATTCCAGAGATTGATGATGGGAAATACAGATCATGTATTGATGAAATCTTAAAGGATTCTGCTGAGAAAGTACAGTTTACAAAAAAATTATAAAATCCAAGAAGCAACTGATGAGTCAAAGGAAATGTTGAAAATGAAAAAACGTACATCTAATCAAACGCATTATGAGACTTTTGCCAAGAAACATGATATTAAAAGGGAAGTACATAGGTAGGAAAACTGGAAAAATACACCTAGGGTATGTGAGAATTTGCAACTCTAATTTCGATGGTGTTTCTTTCATGATTAAACATGATACATATGTTTCCACACTTAATATTCCAATTATCTTATATGATCTTCAACATTATGCAATTGCAATGTTAGTATAGGAGCTCTAGTACCAAAACATGGAGCCGACAAGAACTTATGTTGTATATTCTTGTAGCATCCCATGAAGCAACAAAAGCTATGGATGTGGTGCAATACATGAAGAAATATTTTGGATTTTACTATATGTTCCCATGTTACCATGGGCTTAATTGATAGTATCTATCAAGAAATCAATTACTGAATGAAAATGCAGCAACAGAAGCGAATTTGGAATCAATTGATGATCCTAATGGTGCAATGACTACTAGTTTCACCAGTGCACCTAGTGCTACAACCACTATTGATATTAGTATTACATGATTATCAGATGAGGCCCTTCACTATGACACTTTATTCTCTATATTAAAAAGTGAAACTCAAAATAATGGAAGGTATTATGGTCGTTTATCAATCTCATATGACTTGACAAAAATTTCAATTAAAAAATCACCACCTACAACTTACCTGGAGCTTATATTGCACCTTTTCAAGGTACTAATTTTCCACTTAACAAGTAATCTAAATGTGAAAAAGTGTGAAGTGAAAATGCCGGTGAACATTGCTCATGATAGGGGTTCTTCAACAATCCTTTTGAAGGCCCAATTGGAATATTCTCATGGAAATTATCACAAAGCTATTAAACTGCTGATAATGTGATCTAAGCTACTGGAAAATCAAAGAAAATGATGCCATATAGACTCTGGAAAAATCTTGATTGTATACATCACAAATTGAGAAAAGGCAAGTTGACACCTTTATATTTCAAAAAGGTTCGTTAGAATAGTGTGTCACTTTCTGCAGAGCCACCACATAAGCTTGTAAAATTTTCTCATGAAAAATCTCAATCTATCTTGCGTAACCGTGGTGTGTTGAATTTGGCTTTTCAAAATCCAAATGTAGTAGCTAAATCATTTAAACAAGTGTGAACCGTTACTACATCTAATCTCACCTATACTAAATACAATCTCTTCTATGAAACCTCCTTGTAGAGAGTTGTATTTCATCCTATGAAAAGGAACTATTGGGGACACCCCACCCTGGATTAGTTTTTCAGAGGATCAACTAAAGTGATTCAATGTTGCGTAATGCATTATGGCTTATAAATCAGAATTATGTTAAGGATTCTAAGATTAGGGCATCTATATTTTCAATCGAAATAAAGTATCACTGTATGAATAAAAAATATGAATCAAAATAGTAACATAACAGATGTGTCAAGGGGAGTATCAAACTTAACTCCAGGGTTCTTCACTTTAACAAGTGCAAGCAGTAATGGCATGGAATATACATATATTTATGCCTCAAGCAACCCAATCTCTACCTATATTGATGCTTATAAATCTGCAATATAGACTAAGATCTTGCATATGTAAATATTTGTCTTAAATACCATTTGAATGAACTCAATATGTAACTAGATTTCATTAATTTTGTTTGAAAATATTGGCCTTATTAAAATAATTCACACAATGTGAAAGAATAATCAACTTAAGTAGATCCACCTCATCCCATATGTTCCTAATTCCTTTACGAGATTCTTCCAAAGATGGCCACAATGGCAATCTAAGCTTAAGAGAATAAGAAAGAAAAACACCAACATTTTTTGCAATATTCATAGCCTCATGATGTGCTAATCTGCATGGTTCTGAGATTAGACTTATTGATCCATAATGAAATATGCTTTCCTGCAAGCAAATTACATTATAAAACAAAATGTTAGGAAAAGGGAACGACTTTTCAGTGTCACACAATTCCAATTTCCAATCACCACAATGTCTTGATCCCCGATATTAAAAGATAGGGTCTACAATGGAAAAACAAGAAATTACCATATTCAAACAACATTCAACAAAGCAAAATATATGATTCTTAAATTTGAAATCAACAATTATAGATAAATTACTTGATCTCCAACATACAACCATAAGTCCAATGCACCAAAAACAAATACCATGAGGTTTTACTTTTCATGATAGATCAAATTCCAACATATCTACAACGTGTTATAAAGTTTCCATTAGTTTTTTTCATTAACTTCTTATATTACAAAAGAAACCATATATACAAGGGAGAAATCATCTCTTCCTTATTGAGATTAAGGTTGGAATAAGGCTGATGTAAAACAAGCTGAGGTATCCTATAGAATTTATGTGAAGTGATCGCTATTAGATATTTGGGCACATGCCTTGTCAAGTACATCTTTTGAAAATAGGATGTGGATCAATTAAGACCTTCAAATAAGAACTTACAATGCAACGTCAATATTGGAAAGTACATAACAACAACTTGAAATAAATTCCATAGTTCTAAATCAAAATAGTACTCTAATGCTAATCATGATGCCTTCTAGTGATATGGAGCATTGGAACATTTATGCAAACCTATGTTGAATAATACCCAAAAAATGTCAAACACACTGGAAATCCCAAAAGATTTATAAATAATATCAAACAAAAAATAAGTAGGACCAAACCTTGATTGGACATTCAAAGGATTGTAGGACCAAACCTTGCTTAACCAATTGATCCATTTAAATTCTATATCCGATTAAGATCACCATGTATTGAGGGTGATACAATTCTAACTTCATGTGTAGGAGACGATAAAGTTTCTCCCTATCATACGGAAAGATAAAGTCTTACCCTAAATCCATCTCCAATATCTACATATTGAGCCATGAAGGGAATTGTTTAATTTCGGTAATCTTCACAAAAGAAAAGAATTTGCAGCTCTCTAATAGTGCTAACTTTGCATGAAATCAACAAGGATATTCTACATGCATGAGTTCTCCATTCTTTTCATGTATATCAAGATACTAATGGAGGTTGGTATTTTCCTTCCATTGGTATTTTCATGAAACATGGGATGCCAATAACACCCAAAGGCTAAAATTTTGTATGTAGTCACCCTTATTGTTAAGCCCAACCATAGATAACTGTATACTTCTGATAAAAACTTATAGGTGTGCATTTGTTTCTTATCTTCACCTTATCTTATACAACTCTCCAAAGTTTGTACAATGATAGATTGCGTGGAATGATATGTAAAATAATAATAACTAGGATAAGTTGAAATAATAGTGGAGTTCTCTATATGCAATAGATAAGAAACTACTAAGATATTGATAAATCTATAAAAAGTTAAGAACATTGTCAGTGACATGAGCTTTACTCATTTAATTTCTACATTCTCCATATCTCTTTTTTTTACAGAAAATGCATTCATTACTTGAGATTTTGTGTGAAAACATCTCTGATTTCCAAGAATGGTCTCCCTTAAGAGTTTTGATTCCATTGAATAAAAAGGGTATGAATAGAAAATGAATATGGAAATTTCTTGTTAAGGATATTGCATAATTTGAGTGAAATGATTGAATAATTACTATTCATAAAGCCTATTATCACCACTAAATTCCTTAATACATTGTTAGGTCTTGAAACCATTTTATATTTAACTAATTGTGAGGCTTTAAGATTTGCTCACACCTTAGCTTCCTGGTCACAAAAGAGCTCCCTGCCCCGACCCTCCCCAGGTTTTCTTTTCTTTTGGATAGGTAATGAGTGAGAGGAAATGTTGAAAATGAAAAAAGATACATCTAATCAAATGCATTATGAGACTTTTTCCAAGAAACATCATATTAAGAGGGAAGTACATAAGTAGGAAAAATAGCAAAAGACACATGGGATAGGTGAGGATAAGAAAGAACCGGCTACATCCCTGATATCGTCTGATAAAAAAGACATGAAGATGCTCAAATCAATTTAGGTTGGAATTAAAAATCACAGTTCATTACAAAAATCTAAATTCAGTAATATTAGGTCCACATTAAAGATAAAGAATCCTACAAGCCATTTTCAGGACCATTTGTGGTCTGATGTTGCTGGTGCAGTTCCTATAATCCATTTTGAGAACCATTTGAGGTCTAATGTTTTTGGTGTAGTATCTTTAATAATTGAGCCATAATTGAAGACAACAAACAAAGACTTTAAAAGGTCATTAGAGAGTGAAAGAAATATTCATAATGATGGAGACATTATTTTTAATTTTACTTCTTATCTTGAAGAAATTAGGATACAATCACGAGATACATGCATGTTGTGCCTTTGCTCAACAGCCTCTAAAAAACATATTTCATCTAACAAAATCCCATTTTGTTTTGATGAAATGCTCGAGTTTCTGAGGACAAATCTAATGAATCACTAGCTACTGAAATGATGACTTTCTGTGAGCTACTGAATTAGTGAAACTCTATGTTTTCAAGCAACTTTTGCAAACTATAGATTATTTGACAAAATCACCATTATCAAGTCATTATTTTGGGTGGATTTACATTAACAATCAAGAGATGAGTATTAATAATTTCCATATCTTTTTATCATAACCTCATCTTGGACTCTTATCCAAACAGTTATCACTTGATTTTGCTATTTGATTTTATTATTATAGATATTGATAAGGTTGCGAAATTGGATGATTGATCATTATATCCCTTGATACATTACCATAGGTTTCATTTGCATATTAATTAATAGGCATGCATGCTTGGTCTGTTGCAACCTTGATAAGGTCTGGAGTATCAAAAGACAAATATTTTGTGCAAACATCCTAAGTTTACCTTTCCGATTCCAAACCATATTTGATATCACCATAATCGTTTAACGTTGTTTTCTATAACATGGTCTATATTGTAAAGTTTGGTTTTGATTTGATAATTCGTATTATGTTGTATTACTCGCCAACTTCGAAGGTTAAATCAAATCTACGGTAAGGGTGACATAGGATTATTGTTTATAGTCGGCTTAATTTATGTCGTCGCCTCCAATTCCGATCTACCTGTTGCGAAATTGATATGGTATCATTACGTTGGTACTTAGTTCTGTCAATCCCATTCAATTTTGAGTACCTGTTCAGTGTGGTGGCTCCATGCTTGCTCAACACCTGTAGTCTATGCAATGAGTGGTCTTACGTCAATAACCCGGGATAAATAATGGCAAGATCAGTTCAATATTGAGTCGTTTTCCATCATTTCTTATTTCGATTGCCTTATAGTGTTATGATTCCCCTTCATGCTGAAGTTTCAGGGTTGTCGGCTGCATTTATTCATGTCGCAGCTGGTTTATAAAAGTACCGGGATCCATTGCTTAGGTTTTATCCTCAGTCTGCACCCTGAGTGCTTACTCTCTAGTTCACTGTCAGGTCTCGATCTTTGGTATCTTTTCTGGGTGAGGTTGCGTGCATATGCACAGTTATTCATGGCGTCAGTGGTGAGAGTTTAACCCTGTGAGATGAAGATATTTGATTTAAACCTTGAGCTTTTAACCAAGGTTGAAGCTGTCGGGTGGTTGTCGTTTATTAGTAAGTTCTCGGACTCAAACCCTGAGGTGACGAGGGTGTTTGCTCTATCTTTGGCCGACTCTCGGGTTAAGGTAAGTGATCTACAGTTGCGAGTGGATGAGCATTCTATTGTGCTTGCTACTGGTTTTCCATTGACAGGCGAGCGATGGTTTAAGTACAAGAAAATGGACATAACCAAGTGGAGGCAA
>LPNX010271480.1:99434-156466 GCA_001517045.1 Pseudotsuga menziesii | reverse complement strand
TGTTTCTAAACAAGGTATCAATATTGACCCAGAACGTACCCATGCTATATCCCAGATTTCTATGCCTCACTCAAAGAAATCTATGCAGTCATTTCTTGGGAATATAAATTTTGTTTCTAGATTTATTCCTGGGTTCACTGAAATTGTTAGGCCGCTTCAAAAAATGATTAAGAAAGATGCTGAATTTAAATGGTCTGTTGAAGAAAAAAAATCTTTTTACGCTATATTGAAAGCTATTGCTGAAGATCCTACTTTAACAAGCCCATATTTTTCCAAACCATTCATCTTGTACACATTTGCTTCTGATTCTTCATATGCTGTTGTTTTAACGCAGAAAAATCAGGAAAATAATGAGGCTCCCATTGCTTTTACAAGTTTTGGTTTGAACGGTGCAGAGCTGAATTACCTAGAAGTAGACAAACAAGCATTTGCAGTTTTTAAATCAGTGAAACATTTTCGGCCTTATTTACTGAAGTCTCATACCAAGGTTGTGGTGCCATATTCAGCAGTTAGAAATCTTTTGGTACAAAAGGATCTGGGTGAAAAACGAGCCCATTGGGTCACAGCACTTCAGGAATATGACCTGGAAATAAAGCCTTTAAAGATTGTCAGGGGACAGGGACTTTGTAAGTTGGCAGCTGGATCTTCAGACGTTTCTGAATCTGATCTGCACTTCTTTGACGAACATTTTCTGTTTGAAAGGGAAGTTTTCCCAATCTCAGCTTCCCTTGATTCTTGGTATGATGATATTAAGTTGTTTCTATTACATGGGAATGCTCCTGAACATTTAGATTCACGCAGCAAAAGGGATTTGAGATTGAGATCTTCCCCTTATCAGTTGATTGATAACATTTTGCTTAGAAATAATTTCGAAGGAGTTCTCCTTCGCTGTCTAGAAAGAAATGAAGGTGATAATGTGTTGTCTCAATTACACGCAGGACTAGCCGGGGGACACTTTGGTGGAGAAACCACTGCACATAAAGTACTCAAAGCTGGTTACTACTGGCCTACTTTGTTCAAAGATGCATTTTCCTTTGCTAGGAAGTGTCAGGAGTGTCAGAGAGCAGGAGGCAGGCTGAAGAAAGCGGCATTACCCCTCCAGCCAGTTATTATTGAAGTCCCATTTCAACAATGGGGTTTGGATATTGTTGGTCCCATCACACCAGCTTCTTCACAGTAGCATAAATACATTTTGACATCCACAGATTATTTCACTAGATGGGTTGAAGCCATCCCCTTGCGAGTGGTTAATTTGGAACATGTGATATCATTCCTTGATTCTTTTATTATCACCAGATTTGGTGTTCATGAATCTTTGATTTTTGACAATGCAACTTATTTTTCCTTTGTTAAATTAACTGAGTATGCATTGGAAAAGGGCATAAAGTTAAAATATTCAGCTAATTATTATCCCCAGGGTAACGGGTGAGCTGAATCTTCTAATAAAAATTTAATCAAGATTCTGAAACATACGGTGGTTAATCATCATAGGAATTGGCACAATGCCTTATCGAATGCCTTGTGGGCTGACAGAGTGACTCCCAAAGTTGCAATAAGAAATTCTCCATTTTTTCTGGTATATGGTAAGGAAGCCATTTTTCCTCCTCATTTATTTTTACCCTCTTTACAGCTCTCCCAGTTAGTGCCGGAGGCACCATGTTCTACCATGGAACATCGAATCAATACCTTGATTAAACTGGAAGAAGATAGAGAGTCGGCTAGAAAAAAGTTTGACAAACATCAGCAGACCGTGAAACCCTGGTTTGATTACAGAAAATCATTCAGTCGGGATTTGGAAGTAGGTGACCTAGTTCTGAAATGGGAAAAGAAGCACAAAGACAAAGGAAAACATACTAAGTTCCAATGCCTGTGGTTGGGACCATTTATTATTACAGAAAAACTTGGTCCTAGCACTTTCAGGTTGCAGACATTGGAGGGTGACATTGACAACCTTCCAGTGAATGGTCATCTGATTAAGAAATATTTTTGCTGATCCCCCTCAAGGGATTATCTTGTACATATCTGGTGTGGTGTGCTTGGTTTGTGGAATTTGTCAGTGAGTCTATTTGATTTGTTTGTTTTGGATATTTTGTTTTGTTATTTGTTTTATTTGCGCATTTTGAGTCTGATTAATTTATCAAACTTCAAGATGTTGTCTTTTTTCTTATCAACCTCTGTCATTGATCTGCAAACCATGCACAAATATTTTGCTATCCTGAAAATTGTCATACTGTTTTATGTCTTGAACAGTGAACAGGTTTTCATCTTTCTATATTTCACCATAAATTCTTAAATTATGATTAATGTTAATTAATAATGTGAGTCTCTGCAAAGATTTTTCCAACAGGAGTAGGGCAGTATCTGGCAAGGTTATATATTTAAGTCTTTTACGCCATCCTTTCTCGTAAAGAGAATCAGGTCTGCCTCCCCATCTGCTAAGATAATCTCACTGCGGATTAAATATAACTGCATTCTGGCCATGGTTGGGTTGGAATACTTTCAAGATTAATATGAAGGACAGAGGGTCTCATAACGAGCCAGTATGCTCAGGATCATAGGTTTGCATTCAGTAACATTGTCGTTTCCGGTCACCAAGCCTGGACAATGGCCCTTGGAAAAACATCGAGGGATAAAAGGTATCATCATGAGTCGGTTTATTTATTGTAGTGCAGGCTGATGACTGACATGGTTGCCANTCGTTTCCGGTCACCAAGCCTGGACAATGGCCCTTGGAAAAACATCGAGGGATAAAAGGTATCATCATGAGTCGGTTTATTTATTGTAGTGCAGGCTGATGAGTGACATGGTTGCCATCTGGTTACCAAGCCAGAACCATGGCCTTCAGAGATATATAAAATAAAATAAATAAAAATAAAAGGAGGATGACAATTCAACCTAACCAAAATTGTATATCTCTAACTAATAGATGGGATACTGGCATTCCTTGGGCTTTGAAGCAACCATGTTGAGGCTATAGACGCCTGCTGGCAGCAGGGCGATGCTTATGGTATTGGAATTTTATTCTTTGAAACCAAGCCATTTATTGTTTTACTTCTTTTGGACCAAATTTTGTTAGAAACTTGATCTTCATCAAATAATTAAGACTGAAATTTATGGTAATTTTTAGAAATGTGAAGTGCCTAAGTCTGTTTAGGATGTTAAATTATTAATGTCTGTATAATGACATACATGAGGGATCTAATTTATTTGATTGCATGGTATCAGGTTAAGATACAGAGATAACTGTTCCGCCCAGTCAGTCGCCATATGTTGTGCCTTTGCTCAACAACCTCTAAAAAACATATTTCATCTAACAAAATCCCGTTTTCTTTTGATGAAATGCTCAAGTTTCTGAGGACAAATATAATGAATCACCAGCTACTGAAATGATGATTTTCTGTGAGCTATTGAATTAGTGAAACTCTATGTTTTCAAGCAACTTTTACAAACTACAGATTATTTGAAAAAATCACCTTTATCAAGTCATTATTTTGGGTGGATTTACATTAACAATCAAGGGATGAGTATTAATAATTTCCATATCTTTTTATCATAACCTAATCTTGGAGTCTTATCCAAACAGTTATCACTTGATTTTTCTATTTGATTTTATTATTATAGATATTGATAAGGTTGCAAAATTGGATGATTGATCATTATATCCCTTGATACATTACCATAGGTTTCATTTGCATATTAATTAATAGGCATGCATGCTTGGTCTGTTCCAACCTTGATAAGGTCTGGAGTATCAAAAGACATATATTTTGTGCAAACATCCTAAGTTTACCTTTCCGATTCCAAACCATATTTGATATCACCATAATCATTTAACATTGTTTTCTATAACATGGTCTATATTGTAAAGTTTGGTTTTGATTTGATAATTCGTATTATGTTGTATTGCTCGCCACCTTCGAAGGTTAAATCAAATATACGGTAAGGGTGACATAGGATTATTGTTTATCGTCGGCTTAATTTTTGTCGTTGCCTCCAATTCCGATCTACCCGCTGCGAAATTGATATGGTATCATTACGTTGGTACTTAGTTCTGTCAATCCCATTCAATTACGAGTACCTGTTTAGTGTGGTGGCTCCATGCTCGCTCAACACCTATAGTCTATGCAATGAGTGGTCTTACGTCAATAACCCGGGATAAATAATGAAAAGATCAGTTCAATCTTGAGTCGTTTGCCGTCATTTCTTATTTTGATTGCCTTGTAGTGTTATCATTCCCCTTCATGCCGAAGTTTCAGGGTTGTCGGTTGCGTTTATTCATGTCACAGCTGGTTTATGAAAGTACGGGGCTCCATTGCTTAGGTTTTATCCTCGGTCTGCACCCTGATTGCTTACTCTCTAGTTCGTTGTAGGGTCTCGATATTTGGTATCTTTTCTGGGTGAGGTTGCATGCATATGCACAGTTAGTCAAGGCGCCGGTGGTGAGATTTGAACCCTATGAGATGAAGCTCTTTGATTTAAACCCTGAGCTTTTAACCAAGGTCGAAGCCGTCGGGTGGTTTCCGTTTATCAGTATGTTCTCAGACTCAAACCCTGAGGTGACAAGGGTGTTTGCTCTGTCTTTGGCCGAATCTTGGGTTGAGGTAGGTGATCTGCAGTTGCAAGAGGACGAGTGTTCTGTTGCGCTTGGTACTGGTTTTCCATTGACAGGCGAGCGATGGTTTAAGTACAATCAAATGGACATAACTGAGTGGAGGCAATTACTGAAGAATCCCTGTCAAGACGTATCGTTCAGAACTGGCGTGGCCCAGAAATACTTTAAGAAGGAGTGGCGACCAGTCTTGGACCTTATCCATGGGTATGTGACCTGTGAAGGTCTCCTCTCCTCAGCCTATGTATACCAACTTCGATTAATGGCTATTTTTATTGGCTTTCCTCTGAATCTGCCTCATTATCTAGTCCATAGTTTGTCTAAGATATCTACAGCTATCAAAAAGGGACCAAAAAATGTCAGTCACAGTTTGTTTCATCACGGTTTGGTCAGAATGTTAATAGAGAGGGAATTCTCAAAATTAGAACGGTCATGGGATGAGTTTATTGATTCTAATGGCTTCTCAGCCTTTTGTCACTATCAATTTGACTGTCCGGAAGAATGTTTAAGGCACCAGGAACCCAGTCGAGTTTCGGCTCCATCCGTGTGTAAGCCTATGTCAAACCCTACTAGCCGTATGAGCCCCAACATTTGTAATAAGTCTATTCCTCCTCCTGTGAGCAGCCCCAGTACTCCTATTCCCTTTAAGCGCATGAAGAAGCCTTCAAGCCTGTCTCCTAAGACGCCGAAACACAACACTGATATCTGCGAACAAACGGGTGAAAATTCGAATGCTAAGCTTGTTGGTAGGTTCACACGAAGCATGGTTGCTAAAGGTCGTCATGTTAAGCCTCCTGTGAGCAATAGTGTTCATGTTGAAACAATTGTGATTGACGAAGAAGAACAAAATCCTGTTTTTCCTGATGTTGGTCGTGACATTGAGGATGAGTTTATCTCGAACCCTGCAGAAGACAGTCCTCCTGCGTTTGACAAGGATCTTCGGGTTGATCCTATTGTTGATCCTCCAGCTAAGGGAAAGACTATAGAGATAAACTTACCAATTTCTTATCAAGCTAGGGATATTTTTCACCCGATGTTCGTTACCTGCTTGTTGGATAAGATACACAGGATGGAAGGAAGAGTGACTGAGATGCTGGCTCATCGTGATATTGTGGAGGCTGAGAATTTAAAGTTGAAAGAGAAGGTAGATTCAGACATTAAATCCTTGCTGTGTCTTAAAAAGCATAAGAATAGGTTGATCCTTAGAATCATGAAATTGCAGAATGAAAATAATAAGAATGAGGAGAATGAGGGTCCGTCGCAAAATCCATCAAGTGGTGTGAGCATTCAGTTTTTTAACGCCCCTGTGAATTTATAATGTTTGGGGTGTTCCTACTATTGGTTTCAGTTTTGAAGTTATGGTAGATTGATAATCAAGTTATTTCCTTAACAGGTATTTGGTTTGTATTAATTCAATTATTATTTAGTTTATTTTATTTTCTTTTTATGTGTGTTTAATTATATTTCTTTTGTGTGCAGTATCGCAGGTAATGTTTTGGATCCTCTCTCTCGGATTTTGATGATTGTCTACTATCTGGATGATCCCTACATAATTGAGAACAAATCGATTGGCAAAGACTGTTTTCCAGGTGTCACTGTATAATTAGTGCCTTTGTCGCTTTCATGATTTTGTGCTATGAACTGAGTTTATCCAATTTCAAAATATTTAATGTATATTAAAAATGACATTTTTCACTTGTCAATTTTTAACGAAATTGGTTATGATTTCGATTTTATGGTTTCCAGTTATATAGAACCATCTCTCTATGAGAATAGGTTATTTAAAGAGACATGTTGGTACTGGTATAGGGGTCGATAGTTCGAGGAGGAGGAGTCAAGACCTCTGTTTGATTTTTCTGTGACTTAAGGCAATTTATTGTCAGCAGCTACAGTATGTTAAACTGGTGATACTTATATATGTTTACAGTATTTATACTTCGCATATGTGTTTATGGTATCGCTTGGTCTTGTCACTTTTTCTATATGATTCATGTTTGCCATGATTCCTTTGATGAGTTATGCAAATATATTATGTATAATTGTCGACTTGTGCTGACTTCGATTTGCTGATGTATGTCATGTTGTTAAATTGATGATTGACATCATAACATGTGTGATGTATGTGTCTATTGTATGATCTTGTTTAACTTCTGAATTTCTTTCGAATATTTTCCAAGATTATTAATGCAGTAGTCTCATTGGCAGATTTGATTTCAGTTCAATATGTTTAAATGCTCCTGATCAGGATAGGACTTAGAGGAGATTAGTATTTTCTTTCTTTTAATTATTTTACTGAGAAAACCATTGAATCGGATTTTTATATTCATATTACATTCAGATTATTTTCCTGTAATTAATGTATAAAGTGTTTATAATGCATCTCTGTAGTCTCTCTTGATATTTAGTTAACTTGTTTTTCTTGTATTATAAACTGATTGTTTGAGGTAGATTTATTTTAACTAACTGATCTTGTAACATATAACATTTATTAATTTGTATAGTCATAGGTATAGATCTAATTAATAAACTATAGTTTTGGTTTTCCCCTTTTTCGTAATCCTCTCTTGTAGCATGGAATAACTTAGGGAAGGCAACCAGGCCTTAATCCCGTCAGGAACAGCTACTCAAACGACTGAGAGCATCTCGAAAAATCTTGTGCCCATTTCGGCCCATCAATAATGCATTATTTTAGAGTGGGCCATGAGTGAAAGAAGTTTGGCCAGAAAAGGAAAACCATGGAAAAATAAATTAGAGGTTCTTGATTAGTTCCTGCAAGTGAGTTCCTAGACCATATAAAATCAGTGACAAATAAAATTTTCAGCAATATTGAATCTTTTCAACATGGAAACACTAAAAAGAGCATTCAGGTTCCGAATTGTAAAGAAAATTTGAATGGTGATATGTTCAGGAAGATATGTCTTCATGTGTTGTAGAGGTTGCAACTGCTTTAGTGGAGCTAGTTGAAACTGGTGTGACTAGACATGATGACGCATACAAGATTTATACAGATGAAAAATCTTATACTAAATGCTTTGATAATGACAAGAAGTCAGTTAAGGGAATTGAGGAATTTGTGAAAGTAGACACATTGATCTAGAAAGAAGCAACCAAAATAGGAGGTAGTAAGAAACCTGTGGTGTCTTCATATTCATATCAATCCTTTATAAGGTTTTATTCATTACCTACTAAATGGGTAGAGAAGAATTAGATCGATCCATGGTTTGAAGATTCAATGTCCTCTAAGCATACGGATAAATGGAATATTGGAGATAAGGATGACAGGAGTGCACATGATAAAATGTCTACTAAATCATTGGTTGATCGAAAAATGGAAGAACAAAATATACAGAGCATGACTGCACCAGTGTTGCCTTCTCCAAAGAAGCAAGATGTTTCAAATTTATCTTCAAGGAAAGTCAATTCAATCATCACACCTCCTATCAAGGATTATGTTTCAAAAAATGGTGAGGTTGAGCAATATGAACACAAGTCAAAGGGCATAAGGGTGAATAAATCTTGTGCGACCCCAACGAAGAAAAATAGCAGATGCCTTAAGAAAGATCATGGGAATTCTGGCTCAGAGAAGTTTAACCAAGAGAATTTAGCTAAGAAGTTGTATGTTCACAAGCATGAGCAAGTTTCCCCTATAAAATATGGCACTGAACCTTCATCAGAAATGGTGATAGGTTCATTAAAATTTAAGGTGAAGATAAGCAGTACTGCAGCAATGAAATTGGATGGTGTGTCACTATCTACAGAGTTGCATTTAGAAAAAGAAAACGATCTTAGACAGTTGTAAGTCTTATATTAGTTGTGTGACCATCCACATGAAATAGTATTATAGTGACATTCTTAAAAAAATGGATTCTCAACCATCCAAGCCTAAAATTTAATTCACTTCTTTATTCAATAGAGTACAGAGATCACATACCTTGGATATGGTGGAACATATGTCCATGCATAGTGAATAGAGTCCTTAAAAGTATTCCTGCATGCTGAGACAATATATTGAATAACATGCATAGGAAACCACCATCTTTATGCCTTACTAATAACTACACATCCAAAACATATCCAAATGTATCATATCCACAAAATAAACCTAAGAATTGGAATACGTATTCTCATCCATATCCTATTTGTGTTCTGGTAACTACAACTCAAAACCTCCATAAGTTCCATATGGTAAACAAGTAATATCAAACATAAAAGGAAAATTAACACTAATTCTTAGACCAGAGACATAGAATTAGATGTGTCATTAAAGGAAAAGAGAAAATTATAAAGTAAGCTTCCTATACTTTTCAAGAAAACCAATACTTTTCAATAAAACCAAACAAGGATAAACAGGAAAGCCAAATAACAAAAATAGTAAAAAGTGAGCATGGAATATGCCATGTACATGTCTCCAAAGTACTTGATGTTGAATTTTAAGGGTTAGAGGAGTTTTTAATTTAAGTAGTAAACTTTAATGCATGAACGTATAAAATCATATTCAGAACAGTACTGCTGTAATAAAATTTGAACTAAAATAAACAAACATAATCTTCATCTCTTTCAACTTAATGCTCCATTAGTCACTACATTAAAGCTGGTCCTCGAGAATCATCAAATTCCATTTAGAGTAACAACAAGATAAAATAATGTATAGTCCACACAAGTCTGAACGCATAATTTTCATCTCATTCAACATTTACACTACCAAAAGTCTACATTTGGGATTGTTTAAGTTGAACGAGATGAAATTTATGCTTTAAATTATCTCGTATGTGTCTTGTCTCACTCTTGTACATTATTTTATGAAATTATACATTACAATTGTATCACAAATAAAACCAGAGGAAGGTAATACTCTAGATTCTGTTATTAAAGGGTCAAGAAATATAAAAATTTGGAAAACATGAAATACCTGGTGAGATTAATGCATGAACATATAAAATTAGATTCAAAACAATACTGCTATAATAAATTTTAACTCCAATAAACAAACATAATTTTCATCTCTTTCAACTTAACCTCCATTATTCACTGCATTAAAGTTGGTCCTCGAGAATCATCAAATTCCATGTACAGTGACAATATGATAAAATAATGTATAGTAGATATCAACAATAAATAATCATAACCAATATTTGAATCAACCATATATTCAAATTTTTCATATTTGATCTTGTCACCGAAGGGACAAGTCAATCTAGACAAACAATTTATGTACGTTGAGAGAGATCCAGAGATGGTTAAAACATAAGAATACTGACAACATACTGACCCAGACTTCTTAGTCAACAAGCACATTCATACCCAGTAAATTCATGCTGACAAAGGACACATAGTCATGCTGGGTAAGGAGGCTGTCACATACTGCAAAGACACACAAACATATGTTGCATAGTCATGCTTGAAAAAACACAGTCCACCCATAAAGTGAAACTTGATGTCACGCTGGGGGAGACCCCACCGTACAAACAATTAAAAAGTATCATGTTCACCTCATGGTCACAATAAGAAAGGACCCATAGTCCACCCGAGAAAACAAATCATGGTCATGCTGGAGAAGGACAGACACTCCACCAAGAAAACATATCACAGTCGCGTTGGGGAAGGACCCACGATCCAATCAAGAAAATAGATCACATTCATGCTGGTGAAGCACCCAGAGTCCACCAAAGAATCTGAGCATGGTCACACTGGCGAAAGAACCACATTCCACCTAATAAAACAGATCACGATCATGCTGGAGAAGGACCTCTCAAGGTATCACCAAGGCACATGTTTTTCATCCATATTGAAGGACCCATAGTCCACCTATAAAGTGCAAAGAAACAAATCACGGTCACACTGGTGAAGGACCCACATTCCACCAGAAAACAGACTCACGGTTACACTATGGAAGAACTCACGGTCCACCCAAGAAACAGGCCATGGTCACACTGGGGGAGAACCCACAATCCAACAGAATCACGGTCATGTTGGTGCAAAGTCACCACGTGGAGGGTGTAATAAGGAAAGCCCAGTCACAAGGGTGGTGCATAAATATATCACATGGAGAAGCAACAAAGATCATGCAAATATCATGCAGAAGGAGAGAGCTCAGTCACACTGAGCAGCATACCACGAACTCGATATGTCACTCATGTTAAATTAAAAAAATTATTTATAATCTAGATAATCCTTTAGATAACGTATCAAAACCTTAATAAAAAACACCTACGGAGCAAGTAAGATAAAGGATCATGATTCAACCAAGGGGGCCACAACAAAACAAACCACAAACCCAAAAGGTCAAGGTGAACCATATAAGGTGGACATGCAACTCCTTTATAGGACCAACAATAAAAATGATTTTCTCTCTCTCAAGGTACACTTTTTTATATATTTTTATCATGAATGTATAAGATTCATTAGTTATAGAAAGTAGAACCACTCCATAGCACGTGCATACCCACTCCATACCACAACAGGGGCACAATAATGAGTTTTATAACAAGAGATTTCCACACACTGGCCATCTTTCGAATCAACAACAATCACAATTTCCTAATGAGTTAATATGCACTCCACACAAACATGATGAAATTAAAGAACATGATATTCCATTTAAGAAAACATTTAGAAAACACATTTCAAGAAACACAAATTAAGTAATATTCCATTTAAGTATTGAAGTAGCAAAAGAAATTATCTAAAAACTTTAACATCGGCATGGGCACGAAAATTTGATAAAACAAAAACTTGTTTCATCCTTTTAAAAGGAACATTAAACATAACTATTGAACTAGACAATAGTTGAGTAACCATCAAGAACCATGCTTCAATAATGCATAAAGAAATATTTGACACTCGATAACTTCACATAGAGTTATCCCAACCGCTCGGCATCCGAACCATTCACCGGACCTGAAGATAAGAGAAATTAAAATGAGTATAAAATGAGTATGAAATTTATACAAACGAATCAACAATAATACAAAAAATACTACTTTATAAATAAGCTATAATATATTATTACAAAAGATAATATAAATTAGAATGATTTGAAAACTTCACCCTATTTAAATTTTTAATGAAATCATTAAAAATTCTGTGGTCACTTTCTTCTAACTTGTATGTGTCTTTCTTGATATTGTATGATAGGTTTGTCATTTATATAATAGATTCAAGTTGTATGAATAGATGATCTCTTGAATCATACTTGTACATGCATTGCCCCTTTATTCTATTGTACCAACAACATTGAAGCTCAACACCTTCAGGACTATCCAAAAGATCAATGTTATTATGGTAATCAAACACTCTATTACCGTCCTTATTTCTTATTATTTGAACTCTTCCAATGTACCAAGTCCCAAAATAAACGTCGTGATTTGTACTTTGAGACACACCTTTTCTTGTAGTAAGTTCAGCTATAGCTATAGACTCTCTCTCAAACAACATCGCACAATTTGATCCAATTCCAAAACTAATTGCAACACCCTTTTTGGGGGCCCTCTCATATCACTTGAAGTATACTCCATTCCTTACTTTAGTCAATCTATCTTTCGATAATGTTCGGTTTCCATTCAATTGACTAACCAAACAAGATTTATACATGTCCTTGCCATCGAGCTCCACCACTAGTTTGGTAGTTATGCTTACATTTTCATCAACGGAATCTAAAATTTCATCCAACTCGTGCCTCCACTCACTTTCCATCATTTGCAATTCACTATCATTGAGTACCATAGAAGACAAAGATTGGAATATGGATGTGGAATGACCCGGTGAACAATTATCAACTACTTCATCCACATATTCAAATGTTGGAACATTGTGATCCTCTATCCATGGTTTAAACCACCAAGAATTTTATGTGTGTCTTTTTGGTTGCATGCCAAGACCTTGTAAAATTCCTTGTGCATCCTCCAATCCTATCTGAGAGCTTCTATAGTTTTATTATCTATGGAAATTGAATCATATTGTGAAAAGACATCACCTTCCTCTACTGTTTGTTGATGTAATTTATTCCAGATACTCATTTGTTCTTATGATATTTATTGAAACGAAGTCCTTGGGGATTCGATTCTTCTTTAGCAACTCTATTAAGGGTTCCAATAGCATGAAGTAAGTCAGCAAAATAATATCCCTCTCTACTCCAACCACGCCACCGACTTTGCTAAATAAGTTCTCACATACATCTAACCCAGTTAGGTGCAATGCACATGGCAAGTTAGAGTATTGATCATGAAAAATATTGCAATGGTATATTGTTCTACCATTTGTATGCTCTCATTTTTTGAAAACATCAATTTTAATATAATGCAACATGATTCATGTCTACACTCTTCACATGTTTCACAACTGCTCATTCATGTAGGGCTATGGTGAACCTTGATTCCATGTACCACTAAAAACATACCAACTTTCACAAGGTATTGTTTTCTTCATGCATATGAGTTCTAAACGTAACTATCCTTTTACACTTAGATTTAAATTATGGATTAGATCTTGGATTTTGTTTTTTTCACAAATGATATGTTATAATTTTAAGTTTGGATATATTATGATTTTATTTTTCTTCTATAAGAAAAATAGATGTTCATTGTTATTCATATGAATCAAAGGTAACTGTTACAGTGCAAAAGGGATACACATTCATATCAAAACATGTCCAGTAGTAGATAAATGCTAGTCTCAAATTATTAATGACATACTGCTCACCAACATTATAGTTGTTTAGAGACTCTTCCACATAGCTACATTAAGAGGTCAGATGACCAAATTCACCACCAACATAAAAAAAACCAAGGAATATATCCTAGCTTCATCCTGACTTCAAAAGATGTATACAATGGAATACAAGAAGTACCCAGTCATGGCTTATCCAGGGAGGCACTTATGGACCTGCCAAGAAACTGATACAAGAGGAGATCAACATCTGCGTCAAACATCCAAAGGATGTGAGAAATCTAAATTTTGTCATAATCTTGAAAAAATAAACATCAAATATGTCAAAGAGAGTAGGCCAAGCTCAAATTAAAAGAGTTGCATTGTTCCATTCCCCACTATTTCACCTTCACATATTTTAGTGAACTGTAAGAGGCCAGAGGCCATAGAGAGTGCCTCCTTGAATAAGCCATATGCATTCTTGTTGTATTCTCTATAGACATGAGAAAAATGAAGAGAAAGAAAGGATGATTCGATATTCCTGATATTTTGACACCATCCATATTTCTGATTCCTTAGCAGAGTTATCATTGTCACCAAATAAACTACTTCCCTCACTTTGGGTTTAATCCAACACCTACAGGGTGTACCTAAAAGAAACTAAGTTGTAAAGATAGATGTAATTTTGGAGAGACTTAGGTTGCTACATCAACTATGAATGATTTCTTGCTATAAATCAAGTTGATGTTAAATAAATGATTTCAGAAAGATGTAAAGTAGTTGCAAACATCACTCTCTCTGAATCCAAAAGATGTAAAACAAAACAAAACACTTTTTTTCTCCAAACATCACACTTTCTTCCTCCAAACAATAGTCTCAACTCCAATAGCATTGTCTCGGGTCTAGAAGATGTAAGAATGAATGAAAATGGGGGGATGGCCACCAAACAACACCATGTCACCTCCAAACAACAATGTTTCACCTTCTAACATTGACATCTCATTGAACAGAGAGAAGCCTAGAATGATTGAAAATGGTTGGGGAGGTGTTTTCAAAGAAATTTGTAGGTTAGGGTTCTTTGATTTATGTTATTGGATAAGCTAACCCACAATGGGCTTGTGCTTTTCCAACCACCAAAATTGGACTTTTTTGGTGCCTTTGTAGGGCTGTTGGTCTTGGGGGCACCTATACACCCCTAAGGCACACCTTTTTTTGGCAAGGCATTTCCTGGAAATGTGGAGAACATGCCCCATTTCCCCAAGGGTGTACAAAACCATTCAAGGACACCACCAAGAATGTCCATTGTCCACCACCCATCAAGGAAATTGAGATCATGTATTGATGAAAGCTTAAAGGATTCTGCAGAGAAAGTATAATTTACAAAAAATGATAAAATCCAAGAAGCAACTGATGAGTCAGAGGAAATGTTGAAAATGCAAAAAGATACATCTAATCAAATGCATAATGAGATGAAGTTTTCCAAGAAACATGATACTAGGAGGGAAGCACATAAGCAGGAAAAGTGGCAAAAGGCACATGGGGTAGGTGAGAATAAGAAAAATCTTGCCACATCCCTGATATCATCTGATAAGAAGGACATGAAGATGCTCAATTGAGTTCAGGTTGGACTTAAAAAGAACATGTAATACCCCAGTTTTGACCCCATTTGCATTAAATGTATATGATGTAAATATTGTAATTAATCATGGTGAGGAGTTAAAGGAAAAATCCCTACCATTGATTTATCATTTTATGATTCAGCGATTAAAATCGATGCCAATGGTATTTTGTGCTAGCCGACACATTATAATTTAGGCATCATGTAAATATTCAATATAACTAAATACCAACGACAAGCTATGTCAATGTAGAAAATAATGAGATGGGGGCATGATTTTCCAAGGATAGGGGGGGGAGATGTTTAAACCTTGAGCCAATGGGAAAATTCCATGTGTCAAGAGAATAACCCATCTAGATGGAAACCACCTTTTTGTCTTACTCACTTTTTCTTGTCTTATTCACCAACCAAATAAATTCTACAGGAATTAGTTGGGGGAAATTATTGCCTTGAGGGACGTGAGGCATGGGAATCCGCAGAAGTGGGTGGATCCGTCATTCCTAGGCAGGTCCATAGGCCATTTCTCACATGCATGCCAAGGGAGATCCCTCACCCATTATCCCTTATGTGGAAGAACAGAGGGGAGGACTCCCACTCTCACGCAGCTGATTTTGTTTCCTCACATATGAGTGTTATTTTTTCCTCAACCATGTTCTTCATTTCTGCCCAGGCTGGGAAATTCGTTTCGGTAATGATCCATGGGTTGGTTCCCCCCGTCCCCCACCCACAATTTTTGCTGCATCTCCCCAGTTTTTTCCAATATGGAAATTGATTTTGGTAATGCCCAGCAAGTGGGAGAAGAACCCCACGATTTCTTAGGTGTTTTTGAGTCCAATTTGGCCATGTTAGGGCCGAAACGTCCCTGGGAATCCAACTGTTGTTAGGGGGATGTTTTCACCCATCTTGGTAATCCGTTTTGTTTCCAAAACTATTTTCCTCAACCTAGAATTGTATATCTTGCTGTGTATGGATCTGTTGTTTGGTATGAATTGGTTTGGGAGGAGAAATGTGGTCTGACTAGCCTGATAAACCCAACTGTGTTGGATTGGATGAGTTTTGTTATATCCTTGGATATGCGTGAGCCTTCTAGTGTCCCTTATTCTTTGTGGGAATCATTCCCAACTCGGGGGTGGAAGATTTGCTAAGATATTGATGAGCACACTGGCCTATGGTTGGGTGGAACGTTGTAGCGACATAGCTAGTTGTGGGGCGAGCTTCGCTTCCAAGATAAGTATTCTTGTATTTAACTCTACAATTGTGTTTTCTTCCTAAATTATCATGAACATGTCAAATCCTTGAATGTGTATGCTTTCACTGTGGATTGCATTTTTTATACATTTGTGTATGTTTTTAAGTTTCATGCATTTTATATCATGTTAATGGGGGTAGTTTTCCCAGATTGATAGAAACATAGTCACGTCTTCTCTTTGTAGAAGGGTGGGGATGTGACAGAACAATTCATTATTGACATCTAAATACGAAAATATGAGGTCCATACTAAAGATAAAAAATCCTACAAGCCATTTTGAGGACCATTTGAGGCATGATGTTGCTGGTGTAAAGCCTACAAGCCATTTTGAAAACCATTTTAGGTTTGATGTTTTTGGTGCAATATCTTTAATAACTGAGCCAGAGATGAAGACAACAAAGAGATATTTTAAAAGGTCATCAGAGAGTGAAAGCAATGTTCATAATGATGGAGACAATATTTTGAATTTTTCTTTTTATCTTGAAGAAATTAGGATACAATCATCATATACATGTATTATTTCAGAGGAGACCATGAGTGAAAACCAGTTTGGTCGGAAAAGGCAAAGCATGGAAAAATAAATTAGAGGTTCTCGATTAGTGCCTGAAAGTGAGTTCCTAGATCATAGAAAAGTGGTAGAAAAATAGTGACAGATAACATTGTAAGCAATTTTGAATCTTTTAAACATGGAAACACTAAAGAGAGCATTCACGTTTCAAACTGTAATAAAATTTGAAGGGTGAAAAAGATTTTGAAAATATTCATGAAAATTATGTTCCTAATGTAAAATATCATGTGCTTTCTACATTTGTGACTAAATACAATGAATTTAGGGTAGTTCCAAACACTTCTTTCCATTAGAATTCCATTCTGAAGAAGAAAAGAAAGCTCTTGAAGAAACATAATGCAGGGTTATCAACTCTACCAGAGAGATCAGGTAATCTAATAAAGATAAATATTTGCACAGAAGAAGAAAATGTTCTTGAAGTATTATCTGGAGTAGTCATTGAAAGAAAAGGACACAGATCAAAGGAAGGAAACTATGTTTTCCACCAAAGGCTCATAAATATCATTTGTGAATTGCAAAAACCTATGTTAATGATTACTACTCACATAAATATGGATCATGTCAGCTACTATGAATTGAAAAACCTATGTTAATGATTACTACTCACTTTGTTTAATGAATTTCGATGGCAGATTAAAAAGAATGGGCCCAGAACCTGCAACTATTATAGAACTATTCACAACGAAATTGGTTGATAGAGATAGGATTATGACAATCACAGTTGGAATCAGTGACAATTTGATCAAGTGATTTTCTAGTCACTTTCTAGTCAGTAAAACTCTTCGGTATACTCTATTTGGACTAAAAAAAGGGCAATACGACAGAGGTGTTGCTAAGTATTCAATAGTCGTACTTCCACATACAATAGTCAAGACAATAGACCAGGTTTGTAAGATCTGTAAATTGCCTCTAGATATGACAATTAGCCCCATGATATTGGGTATTCCACGTGAAGGAAATTGCCTCTGGATTTTCCTATTGTCATTCTAGGTGAAGGAAATGAAATAAAAACACAGCATCCCTTACCTATAATAGTACTATGCAGTGGCTATGTGTACCCTCTTCGAACACTGCAAACGTGCTGCAAACCCACCACAAACCCACCAAAACCATGAACAAAACCAGAAAAACGGTGGAAAAATGCTATGCAGATATCAATGAGGCATATGCCAAAGGCACAGGAAATTTTTTTCCTCCAACAATGCAATAGAGAAACCCTATGCATGCCCTCCTCCAACACTGCAAACATGTTGCAAACCCACCACAAACCCACCAAAACCACGACCAAAACTAGAAAAACAGTGGAAAAACGCTATGTCGGCATCACGCAGGCATATGGAAAAGGCACGGGAAATTGTTTTACTCCAACAATGCACCAGAGAAACCCTATGCGTTCCCTCCTCCAACACTACTATGTGTGCCCTCCTCCAACACTGCAAACGTGTTGCAAACCTACCACAAACCTAACAAAACCACAACCAAAACTAGAAAAACGGTTGAAAAACTCTATGCATGCATTACACAGGCATATGGCAAAGGCACGAGAAAACTTTTGCAATAAAAAAAGGCTCCATGGTACTGGGTATTTATATAATAAAAGAAATAAACCCATTTACCCTTAATATAGCACCAATATATTGGTTTAGAATTTTTTTATTTTTAACCCCCCAATATGAACAAACACGTTATCATATTGGTCCCTCAGTGAAGACCATGTGGCCCTATTACAGAATCAATACAGATTCCATAAATACTTGATACAGACTCAATACCGACTCAATACTAACTCCATACTGAATCGATAGATATTCCATACTTACTCAAAATAGACTCGTTTTATGTCGCTTTCTGAGTTAACTTTCTAACTCTAGCCAACATGTTATCTTTCTTATTCTAGTAACACCTAATTGGGAGGCACTGATGACCTGAATTACAAAGAAACTTTTACGAATGTGGCTTTTGTCGGCCCCAGCCGATCTCGTACCCATAATCGTTAAGGCTTGTCACTTTCACAACATTATGTCTTACTATCATTTTCTAGCCATTGTGGTAGATGCATGGCTTCTGCTACTGATATTATGTCGTATCCTCCCATGTTTCACTCTATCCTTATGTCGTGTCTTCCTTATTTGGCACCGTATCCTCTTCTCGCACCTCCTCCTCCTCTTCTTCCTCTGTTTGACTTTCTCTGTCACATCATCCTTTCTCTTTTTTCCTTTATGTTTCTTCCTCATTTGTAGCTCCTTCTTTTTCTTCAGCTCTTCTCTATAGTTAAGGATAATTCTGCATGAATTATGCCTTATTGTCTCTAGTCTCAACAAATATAAACAATAATCTATGCATAGTTAAATGACTTCATTACTTGACTTTTTCATTCTAATACTTATTTATATTTCCTATGTATATATTTTCTTCTTATCACGGTTTTCTCCTTCTAAATATATTTTATATTTAGTTTTTTCTCTTATATGTATAGTTATTATACAAGAATAACCATGATAAACTATGTAGAAGGATTAATCTTTCTATTTATATTTAATTAGGGTGACTATAATATAGTCCCTTAAAATAAGAAATCTTAGTTTAATTAAAATATCTATAGCCAACTCTTTGGCAATTGATGGCAATTGATGTTATCCTTAGAATAATTATGATGATTAGGCTAATAGTCATAATTAAGTAAATCGGTAATAGAGAATTACTAAATACTTTTCTAGTGAATATTATCTCTTTCATCGCCTACTTAAGATTGATCGACCTCCAAAATCTTTAAGCCAAACCAATGAAAATCCACTTTTCACCCTTCTTATAGCAACCAAAGAAATATGATGAAACATGTCATCCACTCATGGCTTCTCAACCATTTTCATCTCCCCATAGTGGATTCATGCCCCAATTCATTCATTCGACCCAAGCCCTCAGTCTCCTAAGTCTACCAAATAAAATCACAACTTAGGAAAATACATGAATATTACTTATAGTGCTTTACCAACCCTTAGATTCTCGTCGGAGAATTGCACATTAACATTTACCTTAGATTTTATGTTACGAAAGAATAAGAGTTGCAGAGGGGATGTTACAGTAGTTTTTTAATTAGGGGGGTATGTATCTCATATTTTGGGCTTCCATAAGTGAATCAACAAGATTAACTAAAGTATAACAAGTGTATAACCTTATGATAAAACTTTCGAGGGATCACACACTAAGGTGGATCTCAAGCCCAACCTAATGGGGACATCAAGTGAGACCTTATATTTATTCTTCATTTCCTCTACTCATGGCACTAGTGATCAGCAAACACTAAGTTCATTATTTTTAAGGATTTGGTAGCTACCTATAACAGATTTTTGATTAGGTGGATATGTATCTCATATTTTGGGATTCGATTAGCAAATCAACAAGAGTATAACAAGTGTACAACCCATATTCATTTCCTAGATGTCATATCTTGTTATTCTTAAATGCATCGTGATTAAGATCTAGATAAGATTTGGTTAAAGAAAGGGGTAACAATAATGGTTTTTTTATTAAATAGTATTTCTTTAATATTTATATTATTTAGTTTAATCATTATATTATACCATAAATGGATAACTATAACAATCCAATAAATAGCATAGCCACAAGTCAAGTGATGGGTGAACACATATAGGTGTAGCCAACAATTTAGTTTTGTAGAGACGGGTGGTTGTTAAACTAATACTAAAGATTAAACTAATTATGAGAACATTATAAATGTCTATTTGAGGTATAACATAAATATTAAACTAAGAAAAAAAATACTATTTAATAAATAATAAACAAAAAACAAAAACTAATAAGCAGTATAAATCTTAGATTTATTGCATTGAGAGAAGCTAGGTGCTCTCCAACCGAGTATTGGNTATATATATATATATCAAGCAACCATAGAGATCCAAATGGTAAAAATGCACACCTCAAAAAATTGGATTCCTCTCCGTGATCTGGTTTGAAGTGGATGTATGCTAGTAAATAATTAAATAATGAATTCTTAACTGAAGCTTATTTCAATCTTAATTGCACCGAGAGAAGTGAGATGCTCTCCAACCCAATATGGGGGAGATCATGTCACCTTAGTCAAGTGAAGTTATGTTAACTCACATAAATAAAAAATATTAAAAAATAAAAATGAAAAATATAAATACATATACTTAAATAAAATATAAAAATAAATAAATTAGCATAAATCCATACCTCAAAAAATTGGATCCCTCTAGGTGCTTGATAGATCCTGGTTTAAAATGGATCTATGCTAGTTATGATGCATTTTAGAATAACAAGATACTAGGACGATAAAATGAATCTCCACTATTCTCTTGTTACACTCGCCTTCATCTACTCAAAAAAGTTCAAAATATGAGATAGTATCTAAACACCTATGGGTGTAATTATTTTAATGTTTAGTCTTTATTAATGACCACCCATCTTCACAAAACTAAGTGGCATTCAAATACCACTATTATTCTGTAGATTTATGTTCTAGGTTGCCTTCACCTTTCAAGTGTTAGTGTTAAGCTTAACTAGGGAAGAGCAATGAAATAAGTGGATTTAAGCACATGGTTTTAGTTCCCCATGGCTTTAGTTGTAGATTGTATTTACATGTAAAAAAACCCTATTTATAGGGTTGTAATCCTCTATTGTGTGTGTGCCAAAAGGAGCAATTGTCTATGCTAAATGAAGGAAGAGAGATGTTCTTAGCAACCTTGAACTAGTTTAGCGAATGACCAATAATAGACTATAGCTAGCTTTCTCTTGAGGGTATATCTAGTCTTCTTATTATTGACGACATTATTGTGGTTGTTTTTTACTCTTTTTTTTCTTCATATTTGATTGTTACTATCAAGATAGATGAGAAGTTTAGTCTTGTATACTGGATTGGTATATATGTTATATGGCAAATATAAAAAGAAAAATAGAAAGTAAAATTTATAAGGTATTGATTCTTAAAAGCTGAAAGTAAAGTTTATGAAAGCAGAAAGTAGAGTTTATTTGAGTCTTATGAATCAATACCGTAGTCATTTTAAAGTTAAATAATTTTATTTGCATTTTCTACTAACTAAATATAGCTTTTGTAAACATTCATCATTATTATTATATTTTATTAAAATATTGCAAAAACTTATCCATCATTACTTAATGCATTGATCCACCATTTTGTTTTGGTGCTTACATGGATGTTTTTATGGTAGTATTGCAAATATTCATCCATCATTACTTCATGGATTGATTTACATAACGGAGGAATGTTTGTTAGGCTGTCTGAACTACATTATTGTTCGTTAGGCTGTCTGAACAGTACATTATTGATTAGAGATCTGGTGATCAGTACACTTTGTAACAGCTATAATCAGCACAAAACAAAGAGTCTCATTATTATTGGAATTATTTTGTCTAAAAAAACATAAATTGAAAACACCAATTGAAGACCGTTTTGCCGGTAAAAGTGAGGTGAACTGATGTTCTTGACAAAATTGTCTGCAAATCTTATAATATAAAACCCACAATCTTTGTTATTCAATTCCTGAAAATCTCATAATATAAAACCCAGAATCCTTGTTATTCAATTGCAGAAGACCCTACATGAAATACGCCACAACTTCAATTGAGGGATATATAATTGTTTGAACAGTAGAATGCAATGAAAGCGGTGAGAAGATATTGAAAATATAGCCGTACTTCATACCATTCTAGGTGATTTGCATCTATGTGGGCATTATTCGAAAAACCCTGCAATGAGGTTTATGACAAGAATTTTTAACATGTATAACTATGTCATATGCATAAAAGAATTAAAAGAACAATGAATCTGGAGTTCTTTTAATTAAAAGAGAGTATGCATAACTATGGCCTTAACATGTATAACTTTGTAGAGCATGAAAGAATTAGAAGAATAATGGCTTTGGAGTTCTTCGTTGCGTTACATGTCTGCGGCATGTTCATGACATTTTTAATGTGCTCATCAATGTTAGGATATCGTGTACAGCAACACGGCAATAGAGTTTGGTAATTTAGCAGTGGAGGGAATTCAAATAATATAATACCCTTATAGTGGAGGAATTATACTCCAAAATGCTCATAGGCGCTCCGTTCATTAAGATCCTTTATGTTGAGGGTCATTGGTTTATGGGCAGAGATATGAATACTGGTAACATAGCAGTTATTAAAATTGTGAGAGGTTTATTATTGGTTATTTTGAATTGCACATATTTGGATTTTTTTGTATGTATATTTAAGGACCGTCTTAGCTATATCATTTTTTTTAATCTATATCTATGGTTTTTTTTTATCTATATCTATGAGATTTGAATAGACCATCTTTTATTTTATGTTATAAATCTTAATGCAAAGAAGATGCCAACAAAATCACAGTTTTTCTATTAATGGAGAAGGTTCGGGAACTAGACAACTCAAAACCCTTCTAAGCAAGACCATAACATATCGACGCCTGCTACTTGCAGTAAGTCTAGTGGCTTTAATACAACATGACCTTGACATGCATAAATATATTTTTGGTTTTTATTATCACAGAATTAGTGTGAACTACTTCTTACCTGTCTTTGTAGTCACAGTTTTAATGTCAGCCTATTTCCCACTGAGATTAAACAATGAATAAACCAATGTTCTGCATACATGATCAGCCTCAGAGTAAAGAATCTCCATGATTGTAATGAGCAAGCGCCCTTCAGCATTTTGGAAAAGCCTTTTGTATCAAAAGGAAAGAAGTTGTTTTCAATATGATTCTTCTACTATACGGATAAAGTATCCTGTAAATATCCTCCAGTGCTAAAATAGACTCAAGTATCCTGTAAATATCCTCCAGTGCTAAAATAGACTCAAATTTCGAAGCTCCATCTCGTACCCCTGAAATTTATGCTGAAGAAAATACTGGAATTTGGCAATAGTTCGTCAGCTTGTGCAGTGACGGGATGCTTATATTCCTGGTGTTTCTTTCTGACTTCCGTTTGTATTGTAGTTCAATCGTCCTGTACCCAAAAAAATGTTATGCAACCGAGAAGTCCAGGTCTCATGTTTAAAATTTATGGTTTGGGGTTAGTAATTTTTTTAAGTTAATGGAAGTTTAGGATACTTTCATTGCTGGGACTGCAATATTCTTTTTTGGAAAGTGTTGTTGTTCTTTAATGACTAGTGCAACTAAAATGACAGTTCTACTTACATCTGGACAGATAGTTCTCACATTCAAGCTAAGGTTAACCCCTCCTTAAGTTTACTATTACAAATATTGATAATCTTCTCCAATTCTAGCTTCTAGCTCCATAATTTACAGAGTAGAACAAATTACTGATTGAAAAAAAAAACTGAAAAATCCAGATTCATTATTGTTGGAAATAATAAAGAAGAGAAGATGGTTGTCAACGTCTTAGCTGCTGAGTCGGGCTCAGTTAGAGTGTATCACTAAAATAGGTAGGCAAGTATGGTGTAACTCTTAGTGTCTTTATTTATTTAACAAACAATATTTAGCATGTTGAGCATTTAGTGTAGCATGGTTGATGACCATTGGATTTTGAGCTGTTCTAAGATCTAAAAGTCTTCAAACCTGCTGCAACCAAAACTGTCAATTTATCTAATAATATAAATCTTTATGTTATTTGCAATTATAATTTATGGAAAACATATTTTCTATGCTCAAATGTCTAAATAACATAAATGTAATAAGTCAAAATATACTCTTGTTTTATGAATTTTCATTCTTAATGTGAGTAACATATCATCTTGTTTTATGAAAGCCTCCATTCTTGTTTTATAAAATTCCATTCTTATAAATGTAAATAATATAAATGTAATTTATATTATCCTCTTGTGGGTAAAATATCCTCTTGTTTTATGAAATTCCATTCTTACTGTGGGTAATATATGCTCTTGTTTGCTGTGTGTAAAATGTTGTTTGAAATTTCATTCTTGTTTTCTGTGTGAAATTTCAATCTTACTGTGTATAAAATATCCTCTTGTTTTATGAAATTTCATTCTTGCTGTGGGTAATGTGACGCTTACAAGAAAGGAACTAATTTTCGGGTTCCCTGTTTATAAAACACATGATTTTTTTTCTTACCTTTAAGTAAATGTTTTTGGTTATAAAGAAGTGAATGTTTTTGGTTATAAAGAAGTGGACTAATATATTATGAAATAATTATTACAATTATTTTGGTTTTGCACAAATCATTTCAGTTAAAATAATTTCTTGCCATAGTTTGGAAGAAAAATAAAAATTGAAAATGGCTTACATTTTTATATTATAAATATCAACTTTACAAACACTTAATTTTTCACCCAAAAATTATGAATATTGGTTTCTAACTAGAAAGGCTCTGCTTAAAGATAGTTCAAAATGGATATACAAAACCATCACAGAGCATATAATGCACCCTCACAGCGAGAGAAAGAGATACCCTTGGAGAACAAAGAATGAAAGAGGGAAAAGATTAGTTTTAAATACATCAAGCAATGCATGAGAACATACTCCTAAGAGTAGTATCAACAAATACTGCTGAGGCATGGGACACACTGAAATTAACAGAAACAGAGAGGCAAGTGGAGCAGAGCACAAAGGCTTGCTCTCATTCACAGAGGAAAGGCCAAAACCAATTCAATTATTGATGAAGAAATAGTTACAATATATAGATGACAAACATCATAACGAACCAGATCATAGATCCAATAAAAGTGGATCTCAAACCAAACCATGCTAAATATAGAAAGTACACATCAACCCAATCCCTACCAATCTGCCTATCATTTCTACATTATTCCAACATACCCCCTTAATGTAGAAATGGATTTTCTACAACACCTAATTTCTGCCTAAGGATTTCAAAGTGAATAGATCGCTTCCCATAGTGAATAGCTCTTAGTGTTGAAGTTGTAAACTCGAGCCTGTGTGAAGAGCGCGCACTTTGTGGAGACTGCATATCTGTGGCTAGTCTATCGCTGAAGAGAGGAGCTCACTGCTGGTGGCCTACATGGAGAAAAGGAGCCCGAGCTGGTAGACGAGGAGAAAATTGAAGCCGCCAGTTCTTGTGTTGATTGGAGATCGCAGTCATCTGAGGTTTTTGGGGATTGCAGTATTTATTTGTACCTGGAGTAGATCTATTTTTTTTCCATTCTGCACATCGTTGGAGGAGTTTCCTGGGCTAGAGTAGTCTATTTTTTTTCCTCTCTGCGTGAAAGAATTCAGTGAGTTCAGCCTGGAGCGGTACAGTATTCTGATAGACCAGCCGGCGTTGCAAAGGTGAAGTTTTTTTTTACTGATTGATTTTTTATTCTCCCTCTCATATTAAGTGAAATGGATACCACCGCTCAACAGCAACTGGCTGATACATACATCAATAAAGCCTCCAAATTAAATGGAGAGAATTATGTCAACTGAAAATTCAAGTTGCAGACTGTTCTTGAATTATTCGGTGGCTGGACGATTGTGAATGGCACTGAGTTGAAGCCCGCAGATCCTGCATTAATCCCAGATTGGAACAAAAGTGAAGCCAAAGCCAAGGTGACTTTGCGAATGTCTGTGCAATACAAGATTATCCCTCACATCAGAAAATGTGACACGTCTAAAAAGACATGGGATACAGCTTTATTATTCATAGGTAATAGTTACAGATATATAGGTTTAGAGAGCCTTCAACAGACTCCTACACTAGTGGATCTGGAACTACACGTACACAAAGAACATAACAATATACTAACATAAGTATTTCTCCATTATTATTCTAACATTCCCCCTTAATGGAGAAATAGACTTTCAGCAAATATGCTTGCATGGATTGTAGCTCCCCTTCTGAATCGTGCAGCTCCTTCTCTGAATCGTGCAGATAACCATGACAGGAAACTATTCTCAATTGAGAGTAATGCGTTGTCATTAGAAGCAACGAGATTGATCAACAAACATCACTCAGGAGGAATCTTCTTAATAATTTCACTTGAATTGTCCACACCAACAGTAGGCAAATAAATGCTGGCAAAAATTCTTCCATGAGGCATTCTATCACTTATGCTGGCTAATTTTCTGATAGGTGGATCATTCACACTAGAATCGGCAAGTATGCATCCAAACTCATTATCCCAAACCTTTTCATCAAAGGTCGATTGACCATTAAGCTTGGAAATTCCAACAGTGAAATTAGTAGGTGCACTACTTGCTACATTCTGGAAATATGGCCCTTCAGCTAATGTAATAGCAGAGACCAATGGAACTGAATCGATGAGAATCTCATCAAATGCATTTACGTTCTCCATATCTTCAATAACCTGCTCTTGCTCCAGCGGAATCTCTTCATCTCCTTCTTCATCTGCAAATCAATCTTTAAAGATGCTTTCAAAAGCAAGTCTCATGAGGAAGTCCATTTTGAATGGAATAATTACCTTCAACACTGAAGATCGCAGCAACAAAATACAGCACCGCGCCCCTGAGTACTCATGAAACGCGGTAGTACCGCTCTCCTGCCCACTGACGACCCGCGGTGGTCTGAGTTCATGGGCAGCGCGCAGCTCAACCTCCTGCGCTCTCTTCTAGAAAATTGAGACTGCTTTTCTTCTTCAGCTGATAGGCAGTGCCAAGAATTCTCACCAGGCTTTGCACTGTGATGGGCGCTCTCCTCCAGGACACTTTAAATACGATTCAATAGCTGCACTATCGACCTTTTTACATACAAATCATTCTCCTCCAGGAAACTTCGAATACGGTAGAGGAATTTGCTACTTCACTCGCGACAGATCTCATAGACTCCACGCCCACACAGCCCAGCAGTCACACTCTCACGCGAATGTCAGCAGCGAATGGGCAGCACTCTTCCCTTCATGCCCAACACTCATGCTAACACCAGCCTCAACCTTTTCTGGCAACTTGCGATCTCCCCTTTTTAGACTGGCAGTAATCTTCTTTTGATTGGACAGCACAGCACTCTCACTTTTAAGATCTCTTTTCAGTGTTCTCGCTTCCAGCTACAGTAATTTCACGCAGCAATCCAAGAATTCCACACTCACACTGCGAACTCTACAAAGACAGAGGAGAGGAGGACAAGGAGAAAACCAACAAATACCAAATTTACTTGACAAATGAACCAGCCAAAAAAAATTGTTTTTCCACCAAACAAATTCCTTCTCCACAGGACTTCAGGCCGATGAATTCTCCATGGGACAAATTCGATGGAAATGAGAGTAGAATTAACTTCACATGGCAGGTGGCTCCACTTTACATAGGCCTGTCAATCTTCTCCACGGTTTCTCCTTCACGTGGTAGCTGGGCGACTGGATACTTTCAACAGGTCATGTCTCTCTGACTTCACATAAACTTGCGATCTCTCCTTTTCTTGTCATGATCTCGAATCCCACGATTTCCATAGTCTTCTTCTTCTCCACACACTGGCAGCTGGGTGTGTTCCTCCAACCTCAGCTCTGATACCAAATTAACAGAAATAAAGAGGCAAGTGGAGCAGAGCACAAAGGCTCACTCTCATNAGAAATAGTTACAATATATAGATGACAAACATCATAACAAACCAGATCATAGATCCAATAAAAGTGGATCTCAAACCAAACCATGCTAAATATAGAAAGTACACACCAACCCAATCCCTACCAATCTGCCTATCATTTCTACATTATTCCAACAACTGAAAAGTTAAAACTACCTATCAAGGTTTGAACAAGGTAAAGATTGCTAAATTGCACATGCTTAGAAGAGATTTTGAATCTCTTTCAATGAAAGAAAAAGAGTCATTATAATCGAGTTATTGGTCTCATTAATCAAATGAAATCCCATGGAAAATTTGTAGATGATAGAAGGGTTGTTGAAAAAGTTATTAGAAGTATTCCCCCAAAATTTGAATCTTTGGTTGTGACTTTGGAAGAAAACAAAGATTTGAACAATCTTACCATTGATGAGTTGCAAGCCTCTCTTAATAAACACAAGATAAATAGATTAAATGCATCATTAGAAGGTGCATTTGCAACACAGCCATCTATAAGCCATGGAAGAGGAAGGGGAAGATCTAATTTTAGTGGTAGAGGGAGAAGTTTTTTCAGAGGAGGACGGAGCAACAGTCTGGAAAATTGATAGAGGGAAAAGTTAAAACCCCATTTACCCAAGTGGCCACAGGTTTGATAAATAAAAAAATGCTATGTCATTATTGCAAGAAATATGGGCATTTTCAATATGAATGTACACGAAAAAACAATATGATCAAGGAAAGCAAGGCCAAAACCACTCAAGTAACACTAGCACTTCCATAAGAACAATGTTTTTGGCATGTGCATCCCCAACTGAATGTAAGAGTCTCCGTAAAAGTCTATGTGATATATGGTATTTAGATTCAGGCTGCAACAATCATATGATAGTAATTGAATTTCTTTTTCATCTAGTTCAAACTAATGTCACACTTGGAAATAATATTCAAGTCACTCTTTTGGGAAAAGTTACTATTATTATTCTAACTAAATAGGATGAGCACAAAATTATGCCTAATATTGATTATGCATAAGGTTTAAAACACAATTTCATGACCATTGGGTAGTTGTTACAAAAAGGTTACAGAGTTTACATGGAAGACAATAGTTACATGATTATGGACATAAATCGTAGCAAACAACTGATATCAAAAGCATAGATGACAAGCAATCGTTTGTTTACTTTGAGGATAAGAACATATATCAAAGGAAAGACAACTCAAGTTGTTCATGAAGGACAAAATGAAGATTTTGGAGCTACATTCAAGGAAGAAAAATAAAGGAGACAAGCACTACACCAAGAAAAAGAAAGAGAGCAGTAAGGAAATACATGTCACATTTCAATCAAAGGAACATGATAGATCCTGGTTGTGGCATTTTAGATTCTAACATCTAAATTTTGGTGGGATGAAGCTACTACACATGAAAAATACCGTGAAAATTTTTCCATTAATTGAAAAAACAGAAAGAATATGTGAAGGCAACATTTTTTGCAAGCATCATAGAGAGACTTTTCGACATGGAAAGTGATATAAAATGCAAGCACCAATTGAAATTGTGCATTCTGATGTTTGTGGACCAATGAAAATTTCATCAATGAGAGGATGCAATTATTTTGTTTCATTTATTGATGATTTCACAAGAAAAACATGGGTATATTTTCTAAAGCACAAATATGATGCATTTGGATATTTTCACCACTTCAAGGCACTTGTGGAGAAGAAAAATGGATACAACATCAAGATCTTAAGGACATACAAAGGTGGTGAATATGTCTCAAATGATTTTTTTAAGTTTTGCAAAGCTCATGGAATACACATGCAATTCACTGTGTGATATACACCTCAATAGAACAACGTCACGAAAAGGAAAAATAGAACCATTGTGGAGATGGCGTCACGGAAAGGAAAAATCGAATCATGCTGTTCAGTTTGTTGAAAATTAAGTATGGGATGGAACTCTAAAGAAGAATGTAAAAATTATAGATCCCATCGCACATAATGATATCGTAGAAGAACTAGTTCAAACACCACATGCAAACCAAAATATCATAGTTTCGACCACTCCCAAAAACGTGCAACATGTTACAACTCAAGCATCTATGCCATAAGTTGCAACTTAAGCTACACCATCAATGCACAAAATAGATAGTATTGATACAACAAATTCATTGTCATTGTTTGCACTATTTTTTTTTCCCTATTTGAAATCAAGCTACAATGATTGTAATTACGCAATGGTGTTTATAAGGTTCAAAGGTTATAAGGAAAGGTTTAAAAGGTTTGAAGCATTGTTCGGCAGCTTGCAAATTTAAGTGGAAGGTTGAATCCTGCACTTATATGTTCGAACCCGTGGCAAACGAGTTTATAACATAGTTAAGGTGGATTTAATTCCTTGTTGCAGTGCCATAACTACACTTTCAGGCCTTGTTTTGGAAACAACATCACTGCCTTCCACCTGTATCTTGTCTTAGCTCTACGCCGTCGGATGTCATTTTATGGGTTTGATTAAATTTGGAAAGTGCATCTCATTACTCTATAGTAAAACTAGATTTTAGTTGTTGCGAAGGTTTATTTGTTGGTTAGCATTTTGTAGACCACCTTGCCGATGGTTATTACCTTTATGTGGTTGTTGAGATTCTCCGTGGTGTGAACATCGGCTTGCTTCTATGTCCATGAAGCTCATGCTACTCATTCGAGCTTTGCACTGAACATTTTGTGGTTGGTTTTAAATTGAAGAGTATAAGTGTGTGCATTAACCGTTTCGAGATCTCTCTCTTCAACTCTGTGGTTTTCTTAAGGCCTTCTCTGTTTTATTTGTGTGGAAGGGTTCATAGTTTGGATTCTGCATTCTACTGTTCATGATAGAGATTCTTCAACGAAGAGGAGGCTATCATTTTTACCAAGTAACGTACATTATTCATTATAGTTTTTATATATACAAGATTTATCAAGGTTTTTATAGCTAAACAAACACGTTTTTAAACAGGTTAAAGCGATGGTCTAATCGTTGATGAGGAAGAACCTAGGGTACCCTCAAAGAATTATATGATAAGGGTTGCAAGTTTCCACCAGTTTTTACACTTAAATTATGTACTACGTAATAGACTTCTAATCCATTTCGTGTATGTTGCAGGTGAAGAGGAGGAGGAGGCAAGGTAAATACACTTGTTTATTACATAGTTCAGTTTTGATTGAAATATCAAATTGAACAAAGGATAATCTTGGCTCTCATTGCGATTATGGTTATCGTGACTCCATTTCGAACATTTGAGATTCCTCTTCGCATAGATTTTGAATTTATTTTGTAAGTATTTAATTTTTTTTTTTTTTCTTCAGGATTTAGGGTATAATCTTTCAAACATTTAGTTTTCATAAATAATTTGGATTAAAATTGCTTGGAGGGTTATTGAGGGTTCACGTGGTTATCTTACCAAGTTTTGTTTTTTTGACTGCACAAGCTAGCAGTTCCACGACTTAAGTTTGGGAATGGGATGGAAATCAAGCTTATAATTCATGGCTAGCGAGTATGAGATCGTTGAAGAGAAAAGACTTTGATGCTTCCTCCAAAGCATTCGATTGCTCTATGATTAGTAAGTATTAAACCTAGATATATATTTTTAAACATTGGTTCACTCTGTTTTACACTCCATAATTCCATTTCATTTTATGTGCATGTGAAACAAATGTTGGTGTGAACCTGCCTGCCATTTGTGTGAACATATTTCTCTTGCTACATATATAAGGTATGCACAACAATCAACTGCCAACTGGCAGAGTTATGTTTAGTTGTGGTGTTGAGTTTAGATTTTGGAAGATGGCTTATCGGCCTCTAACATTCCATTGATGAAACCTAAATTAATTTTCAATGATTTTACTTGACAGATATAGTTTGAGTCATAACTTGTTTCTCGTCTCATCATGCATTTAACTTTTTAATCCAACAAATTGGAATCTTGATGTATTTTAGCACCGTATATGTGGATCTTTGTTTAACCACTTGGTTTGGGTTATAGTTTATGGACTGTTTTCGGTTTGTTAGCATAACTAAGTACTTACCTTTTCCCTTAATGGCATAATCATTGTTTAACAATTATAGTTACAGTCTTTGAATAATGAGAAGCATTTTGACTCTTTTGCTTAGTAGTAAATATAATTTATCAATTATTATGCTATTTAAGTTATTACAATCATGCTAAGGGTTTTTCTAGCATGATAATGATTTTTCTTAAAAATATATTTTCGATTGCTATTTCTTTATGCTTAATTTAGTCTATAATAGAAATAGAAAAAAGTAAAATGTAATTGGTGTATAAACTTGTGCATATAAACTCTATTAAAAAACTAGCATGATCATAAACTAGCAAATCTAAATATACAAGATTAATAGGATGGAACCTACCACAACATATGGGTAATCAAAACTGAAGATTGTTGTTCCATTCGACAAATATTCCAAAAAAACCAAGTTACTTTCTCTAGAACCCCCAAGACTTTTTTTTGAATCACAAGGACAAAGACTAATCAATGCTTTCTCTGCATAATCCAGTTCACTTCTCCTCCATCACAAGACTCCTACTCATTCGATGGGTTCAATACTTATATTATTTTTCTTAGGACTTGGTCATTTATGAGCCACCTCCTCATTATCACTCCACAATGAGTCTCGGCCTAATTTCAGGGAGTGTAGTGGGGATTTCTCCCCTACTACGTGGAAAAGCACCAACCCTAGACAATGTTAGTTGAATAGGGTAGAGTTCAACAATAACAAAAAGAAATGAGAAAACAATAACATATATTTTTAGGGTTTTTCAAATATATACTCCCAACTATTTCATAACAAGAATAAAAAATACATTTTTTCTGAAAGAGGGCCACCATAGTCGCCCTTGGAAATGGTCCTAAGACTCCACGGTTTGGGTATCCAGTCTCTTCCATGAATAGTTGTCAAACGGGGGAATGGATCCAAATGGGTACCGAGTGAACTCAACATACACTGTGTGGAATGGAATGGAAAATTATGGGGATAATGGCAGAAAAAATGTGTAGTGAGACTTAAAGAAAATGGAAAAAATTGACCAAAACTGTTTTGGGGGAGGCCCACACAATGTATTTATAGGATGGTCCAAGGATTTTTGACCCATGGTATTTTATTGTCGATGATATTTATCTATGGTTTTGTGACCCATTCTCATTTTTGGGTTTTTTTACCCTTTTTTGGAGTGGTGATAAATCACAATAAATGGTCATCTTCCCTTCATTTATGGGGAAGGAGTAATGATGTTTTGGACCATATTTAGTGGAAATACAATTGTGAAAGTCAAAATGAAGGAAATAATAGTGGGAATATGATGTATGATTATGGTTTAGACCATAGAGAGCTAGGTGAATATGTTTTGGTGTTAACAGATTGCCCCTGATGTGTGAGGGAAGGATCTCATCGTATGGCCAATAGACATCATAGGATCATGGAAAAATGGTGACAATGGTGGAGAGACTAGAGAGGACCTCGAAGGACTAGAGTCTCCTTGTTCGAACTACAGTGGCTTTTGGTTTGTATTAATTCTAAAAAATGGATGAAATACATATAATGTCTGACATGTATATGGACGAATCGGTCATACCCATTCTTGTAATAACGAGGATCAAATAATGGGGATAAATGCTCAAAATAAGGGAGCCGATAAATACATATACAAATGGTGGCCTCAGTGGGAGATTGAATACAAATTTCGATCTGAAGAATCGATACATAGGAACAACGGAATTCTCATGAAATGCAATATCATCACAATTGATGCTCTGCTGGATCTCAAGGCGTACATAACTCGATGGACTCAATGACTAACATTCAGAATATCTATGGCACAATATACAACATCAAGTACTGGAGATACACAGAAGCATGACACAGATGGGCTTACAAACACTATAACCAAAGTAACCCAGAAATCACAAGGGACATGGGACTGTAAGGGTCCCATAATAGATTCACCATTGTTCTAGATTCAGGTGACAACTGGGGTCTTCGAAAAAATAATGAATAGACAAATACCTTGGACGAATATCAACAATGGGATGATGTAGGTCAAGTCGAGCATGTGAGACACAACCAACCCGAAAGGAATTAATGAATCTTTTCAAGTGGTCCAAGGAACTCATCAATGAGGTGGATGAAAATAAGTTACAGGGACCTCTGAGTTTATCCTCTACAATAGATGTGTTGACATCAATAGTGGGAGACCTACAGCTAACAAGGAAATGATGTTTCTTTGATAGAAGAGCGAGGGGGATAACCAAAGATGTGGAACAGTTAGGGGTTTGACACACTGAATGGGAAACATGGGAAGGGGAGTATGAGGGACTCAAAATTACTTTTTTTTAGAGTAATACAATTGTAGGGCGATGTGCAACATTATATCATTTCCAACCATTCTATTCACTCTTGGTACTATTGATTTAGTGGTACTTCCTTCACTTCTATTCTTACTATTATTGTTAGTATTATTGACAAAATGAATAGGTGATGTGTTTATATATCTTACCTTAGGTCCTGGAGGTGTACTCTGGGTCACATGTATGCCGTAATATTTATCTGGATATGGTACCTCTTCTTCTTCTTCTTCAAATATAAGATGATATTCGTCTTCTTCGTTGTAAGAGTCTTTATTGATATGTGGTGCCAATTCATATTCCTCGCATTATATCAAACTACAACTTCTTGTCTTCATCTAATTCCTTCTTCTCTTTCCCAACCAAAATCTTCTTCCACTTCTCAGGCAACCTCCTGCTTGTTCATTCTCACTATCAATAGGAAACATCTCAGTTTATTCTCATCCATTATGGTTGCAATCTTTCTTGATAAATTACCTCGAGTCTCCGCATGCAAATATTTACTCGTTGGAGTCCATTCTCACGATCCATTTTTCACATACTAACACCTTGATCCACAACTTTAAATATTTCAGATATCTATCTCGAGGTCCTTGGAAAAATTATCTTTCTCCTTCACTGTATGATTTTATCTTGGTGACTGCAATTTTAGTGATTTATCCCTCCAAAATACTTTCAACCCAGAAGTTGACAACCCTAGATAAAGGATTACTAATTCTGTTCAACCACTCAATCAGCTAAGGGCTCCACTCTATAGGTTCTCCACCCCAAAAAATTTTCTTTTGGGTTGTTAGCTTTGACAACCACTCATGCAATACAATGGGAAATTCACTAAAGAAAATTCCATGGATGTTTGTGTAAAGGTATTGTTCCAACAATACCGTTAGGCTCAATAATGATCCTTTACTTTCTTCTTGTTGAAACTCTAGTGATTTATAATCAAAACAATCCTGAATATCAGGTTTCGTCAGGTACGAAAACATATCCCCATCCCGATGATTCACGGTCCTAGCAACATAACCATTTGTTGGCTTGTTTCTCTATTGACCCAGGTTCAGATTCCTTGTTCGTAAAAAAAACCCAATATGTCAACTGAAGAGAGTTGAGCCCCATCGAGAACACCTGTGATGCAGATGAAGTCTCACATGGGATATCTACTAGAACAAGTTTCTGAAGTTATGAGTGGGATTTTCTTGTACAACAGTAACATCGCACTCAATCGAAACCAAGGAATATATCTCTTACTCGTACATTCATTCAAGAAGATAACTTGTTGATCCATTCACATATATAATAGTATGTAACATTAACTAATATTCCATATGAAGATATCATTAGATGTGCAACATATATATATATTTTTTCCATAGGAAAAAAAGATGAAAACTTCATTATATACCAAAATGGTCTATATAATGGTTTGTATGCTTTCACATGTTGTTGTATATGCATCTAGAAAACTAAAACTATCACTATTCCATAAGGAACCATCTGTGTAGGAGTATCTCAGCAACGAGATATTTTCCAAAAAGAAAACCACCAAGTGCATACTGTAACTACTATCGTAACAGCCCATGGTGGATAAACATATAGTTTCTCAAAAAAGAATCTGGGCCTGAAGTCCTTGATGAATCTTTTAACATGTAGCTGTAAAAGAATAGGTAAAACATCTCATGTTCATGTATTCTTGTTTGTAGGAGGAGCTTCTGCAAAGGGTCTTGGATAGAATTCATGGACTTCCCCATCCTTGTGTTCAAAAAACTTCCAAGTACCAAAATCCATCGCCACACCAACTTTCGAGAGTTGGTCTTCTAATGTGTTTCACTCCCTGTAGACATGGCTGCAAGAAATGTGGTCAAAAGATGTCCATAGTCTGTTTAATTCTTCAAAGAGTGTGTTGAGTACACGACTTCTACATCGATGTACTTGATTCCCCCAATTGATAATGATAAGTGAGTCACCAAAAATATGAAGGTGTCTGCACCCCTTTTCTAATGAAAACTAAAAAAGTAATTTAAGGGATAAGAGTTTTGCAAATTTATCTGTGCCTTCCCCTAGGCCCATTTGAAAATGAAAAAGGTGTTGTTGAGATAGGTGAAGAACAGCCCCTCCCCGACAACCAAGGTTTTATGAAGCTCCATCAAAAAACCCCCACGAAAAGGTGTAGTCTATCTGTTCTGTTGAGATTAATCTGACTGAGGGAGCATTCTTAGTTTGAGGTAAGAAGGAGATGATATCTAGACCTTGAGAAGCAATAGCTTCTAGTGAGGATGATTTGTTTTGGAATATTGAATGATTGTGGGAAATCCAGACCCCCCAAATGTGAATGAGGGAAAGAGCTTTTAGATGGGTTAATTGCAGAGCGTTAAGCCAAGTCTTCCAGGCCTCCTCCAGAGAGGTCCCGGACCAAGAAAACCTCTGATTTGCCTTTTCTTGTGAATGCTACCAAACCTGGATTGAAAAAGGACAGTTTAGAAAAATATGATCAGTTTTTTCCTCATCGTTTTTGCATAATGAAACCAGCCTAGGCCTTGTAAAGATATTTTCTTCATTCTATCCCAAGTCGGGGTTTTTTTTTCTAAGGTGCACCACATGAATTTTTTTTCCATCAAGGGGCATTTAAGCTTCCAAATTCCATCCTACCACCATTTGGTCTCAATTGGAAAAGAGATCATGCACAACTGTTTATACCTTATTTTTAGCATGTATACTCTGTGTGCAGCATGTTCCTAGACTAGCTCATCCTCTTTATCTGTGAGTCTGATATGTGCCAATATAAGTGCTAAAATATATTTGTTCCAATATAGATTCCACTGAAGGGGTATGTCTAGTTCTTGGCAGCCTAGCCATCCTTACTGCCAAATGTTTGTGTCCAATGCAACCTATGTGTGTGTGTGTGTACATGTGTGTGTGTGTGTGTGTGTGTGAGTTCCTTCACAATAGATTGTCTCGACACATTCATATCAACACATTCACACATATATGCACACGACATAAACACAGAGATTAAAGACACACCTACACATGGATTAACATGGAAACCCATATGAGAAAAACCACAAAGGTCCTCTTCATCTGGCATGAGAATATATTTAGCACCTTTGGTCTACGCACTCATCTTGCAGACTCTTTTTTAGATATTCTTTACAATTCATGTATTCTTCTCTCAACTCATTCTCTCTAGTTTTAGTTTCTGTCTCTTTCTTTCTCTTCTTTCTCTCTATTCTCTTTTCTCTATGAATAGACAATATCATCAAGCAATTCACACATAGCTTGGATCAATGCTTTTATGCTTTTACATTTATTGTTTTAACCATTGACTGGTTGTCTTTCTAATTAAATCCATCCCATTACATATAAAAATAGGCACTATCATCCCAAATTGCAATAATGTTTTATTACTAAAAACAATCTTTTAGTCTAACTAACTCTTTACCAAAAATAAGTCTAACTCATCTTTTTTACTTGCTTTATTCCTTTTTTGTCATGGCTCTATCTGTCGTGGTCTTTACTTGTCTTGCAACTAGAATCTTCATCTTTTTAGTCATTATTCTCATTTTTTTTCTTGTCTTTTCCTAGGGTGAGGATATGTTGTAAAGTCTTGACTTAAAACCTCCATTGTAAGTTAGATCAATAGTACCCACAAAACTATTATTAAAATGTATTTTTAAGTATTATAAGGTAAGTCAACCCTCGCAGCAATGAGAAGTTGGCATGTTGGATTATTATGCCTATTAGTTAATTAGTATAAATAGGAGAAGCACCTCCCTCATTTGGAAAAGCATATCACTCAAGCAAGTTCGCTATAGAGAGGAGAAACAATCCATCTAAGTAGGAGGAAGTTGTTCAGTCTTATTCTTGGGGTCTTACACTCTACTTGGTTGAAGTCTAGATTGAGGAATTTTGGCTCGGTTTCCATCCCCACAAGCGTTTACTAGGATAAATATTTGTGTTCTTTTTTTCTTCTAGTTGTGTTTGTTATTATTTCAATGGTTGTTTTGTTTTGGCGTAACGAATTTTAAAACATTAACATGCTAGATGGTATGGTTTATTTATGTAGGTCTATTTACTTCAGAAAGGTAAGGATAGGTCAATGGTTTACATAAGTGTTTCCTACTTTATATTAAGGTATTTTAGTTTAGGAAGGTTTAGTAGGTGAGGTCAAGGTAGTAACTAAGGCTCGGGTAGTTTAGGCTAGACTAGAGATGTCTAATGGGGTAGGAAAATTTAGGTTTAGTTTATCTAGGTCATGTTAGCACTCGATAAAATAAATTGAAAGAATTTATGTTAACTTAGGTGAATTTTACAAAGATAATAAACTAAAATTAAAGATAAACTCATTTTTTCCAAAAATGGTGTAGTTCTTTACTTGCTTAAATTATATCAAGATTGCAACATATCTAATTTTCCCCTCTTGTAATGTTTTTAAATGGAGGATAATATTAATTACTCCACAAGTATAAAAAAATAATTAATTTTAAAGTTAAAATATTCTTACCATGAAAACTAAGAAAACATATATGATTAGAGATGACGAAAACATCCCTATGTATGGTATAGGGTTTATACCATAGATATATAAGGTCCCAAAGAATAGTCTAAGGATGAAAACATCTCGATAGTGGGCCATGCAAATTACCAAAACCACCTAGCATGCCAAGTAGCAATCATACTTAGCTTGTGAATGAAATGCCATTATTGTTTGAAGGTTTTTCAAAATAAATATTATTTCCAAGCCATTCCTATGGTGTAATGATGAAAACAATATCTTAGACCTACAATTCTAGCGATCATGGCTCGTGTAAAAGGACCCAAACCACTGTAAATCCTATAAAGATAATTTTTGGCCTCCAAGAAGGATACGGTCACTACTGTAATAATACATATAACATCACATTCACTATGAATCAATCACATTCATGATTATCCATGTAAAAATCATAATATATAACATCAAATCCAAATTAATAATGTAAAAATCCATAAACATGATCATATACACCAAATGAAAATCATATATTTGTATTGGAAATAGGTCCAAAAATAGATTTTTATACAAAATGGAACATTATGACTAATGTGCATAGTTGGTGTATCAATCACCCTATCCACCATCGGCACCTCGATGCCCATTTACAAAATCAATATTCATCCTCTTTGAGCTAGAGGAAGCTTTATCTCCCCTATGTCTAGCTGTAGAGTGTCTCTCGAGGATTTGAGAGGGAAAGAACAACATATCATTTACCCACAATTCTATCAATAGCGGTACACTTAAAAAAATGCAATTATAATTCAAACCTTGACTACTCACAAGAGATGAGACAACATGGTGTAATGGGGTTATCCTTCTCTTCGATACAAGTCTCTGAGTAATGCCTCCGTGCAACAATTACAAAAATCAATGAATACATAAAAATAAAAATGAAAATTATTTTATTAATGTCATTCATGTTTTATAATATTTTAATGAACTTATAAATCTCCCCATGAATATCTAAGGAAATGTGAGAGACTCCCCTTCTTATCTTTGAAATGGAGCACTCGGATGGATAACTTGCTCTAGGGAAATTGTGAGGGACAAGGATGATGTAGGTAGGGGAGAGGGGGATGATGTAGCTAGGGGGGAGGGGATTATGTAGGTAAATGGGAGGGGATTGATCTAGGAGAAATGGATGGATTCGACGTGGATGGATCAGATAGAGCCAAATGTTCAAAAGGTTAAGGAACCACAAGAGGGGATGGTTTTGGTAGGTGGTATATCCTTAGTGGTTGTACAAGGGATGGGAACATCTTGGGGAGGAGATGGGTATGTCGATCATAGGGGAAAAGTTACTAGTCACAAGAGTGGGCATAAACTGTGGAAATATTGAACTAAGTGGAATATATGGAGGGATGTGTTAGTATCATAAGAAGATAGTGGTAGATGGTTCCTGCATAAACATATGTAATATGTTTCATTACTAGAAAAAATATGTAAATTAACCTTACACACACAATGAATGTAACATTAACTCTATACTAAACTTCACATAACTTACTTGAATGATAGGTGAACTACTCCGCCTAAATGGAGACCTATACCAAATTTCTTCAACAAGAACCTCTTCAAACAAAGCAACATTAAGATTGATTTCTCACATAAAAAATGACAATTGCAATTAAACCAAATTTTAAATCCTACAATCATGCACTCATTTAAATACATGTAGATGAGGTGCTACAATATCTATCATTCTTTCAATAGTGGAATCAGGTTTTCAAGGAGTAATGTCCCCCGAGATTGATTCATTGGTTTCATCTTGAAACAATCATACATACCCCCAAAATCAATTACATACTAAATAGTCTAAGAAATGTTTATCTAACAAGTGGCAAAAGTATAGTTAAAAATATAATCGATCATTTACAACAATTTACAAATCATGTACTAAGGTCAAACATAAAAATATATCATGCAATATCCTCTATAGAGACATAACAAGTATGGTAGCAATGAGTGCACTAATGGGGTAATGCTTGGTTATTGAAAGGATCCTTTGCCCAACTAGTTGCCATGGATTGTCCATGACCATTGGGGCCTAAAGAACATGCACTTGATGGTCCTAAGTACTGCTATAATGGGTCATGGTTGGATAATGCCACAAGTGTAATGAATTGTAGTGCAATATGTGCAAGTTTTGATATATCAATAGAAGTCTCAATTAGGTGGCCCTCTCATTAGGTTATTCCTGGCGGTGGGTTGATCCTCGATCCTCGAAAGATTCAAGGCCAACCCCTTGAAACTCACAAATATCAAAGTAGTTCGTGGGTGTAGACCCAACACAAACTCTATAAATAATTTGTATTCTTATTATATTTATATTTATAGTTTTATTATATTTGTATTAAATATTAAAGAATATAAATATAAATATAAATTTTTTATTAATTTTTTAATTATTTACTTTTGATAAATTATATATTTAAATTTAATAATGTATAATTTGTTATGTGCACACATAAGTGGATCAATTCCCACCCCCATGTGCTTCAAATTTAAATGTTGATGGGGTGATGGTGTGGGTCTTGTGAGGAGGGCGAGGTGAGATCAATTCTCCTTCGGGGTAACCTAGTTGGGAGGAGACACCCAAAATCCAACTAGTGGAGGGTTGGTCTTAGTCATGGGTTTTAGATTGAAACTTAAGGAAACTTAATTAGTAGTAGGGGAATTCCTTAACAATGCATCATAAGTACAACACTAATCTACAGGACATAGATAATCAATTAAAAATTATTTACATAATTATCTTATTATATTAAGAAAATTAAAAAATGAAATATATTTTGCAAATTAACAAAAATAAAAAAAGTGTGTTGCATTCCAAATAAAATGTGTAAAATAAATAATTAAATGTAAAGGCAAAAAAAAATCTAATAATTTAATATTAATTTTATTTAATTAATATAATTTTTTTTGAATTTTGAATTTTAAATTAGTAAAAAATATTTTAATTATAATTATATAGAAAATGGTTCGTGACATGGAATTGCATAATCTTTTTATCATGATTAATTTTGAATGGTTGTAATTATCAATTGTTTGAGGTTACGATGAATGATCCAGGCATGTTCATTAAAAGATCGAATATATACTTAATAACGTATCCAAAATATGTGCCGAGCATAATATAAAGGCGTCATCTATGTTACTTTCTTCTATATGCAATTGGATCTATGCTCATATACAAGTAAACCTTATTCTGTGAGCTTTTCTCCATGTATATATGTGTAAAAGTAATCTGGTCACACTATTTAGTATTTAAGCTGTAAAATAATATTGTATCTAAAAGAATATTCATAATTGTATCCCAGTGTGAGAAAACTTGTATCCAAGTTTGAGAAGTTGAATTTATTTAAAACTCCCCACGCAACATTTTTACTTGAAAGGTATTTTACATTTGATTAAATAAACCAATTCTATATATAGAATTGTTTTTATTTACTGTATCTTATGTTAATTTAGTAAATAATGTATCAATGATAGTCCGCACAGTTACAGCTTGTTAATTAGAAGTCGGTAAAGTCAAACAAAAACTTTATTACAGGTTTAAAACTCAATTATCATTCTGTCGACTGATATAATAATTGTAGATATGTCTCCAGTGTTTCATTATGTAATCAAATGGCACAGAAGGTGAAAACAGCCAATTCATCATTTTAACCTTGTATTCATCGCCATCACGTTTTAAAATTTTCTCCGGAATACAATATGGAAGCTGGTTCATAAAAAACAAAACTAGTTAATGTCATTGAAGAATATAGTCATTTCATCATTGAAAAAACACATTCATTTTTGGTTAATTTTTGAATGAGGTTAAGGCCAGGTTTGTAAACTCACAATGTTAATGGTGCATGGTCTTCCTTCAGAAAATTCTTCCACTGCATTTATTTCTAAGTTAGGAATTTGAAGTACAGCAATTTGCAAATTCATATACCATTAAAAACAATATTGAATAAAAAAACACTCACTCCAATCTCTATCTTCCGGTGGGATTGATCCAATAAATCCTTTCAATTGTTGTATAGCTTTTTTCGCTACCTTGCTTAACTTAAGAATTTTCTGTTCTTCTTCCTCCTCCTCGTAATCAATATAACGTGAAGACAATTGTAACATGTGGAACTGACATAAAACAAACGGTGGCGTTGCAAAATTTAGAATTAATTTCATTGAAAGAAGATGATTCATGAAACCAATTATATTAATTATTCAAAATGTTTCTTACAAGATCGTGTACTGGTAAAGAATGGGGTGAACTTATTATATTCTTCACAAAATCCACTACATATCTCATAATATAAAATCCACAATCCTTGTCATTCGGTTGTTGAGGAGACTGCATCAAATACAACGCACCAAAAATTGAGGGTTATATTAATCTTTGAACAGTAACAAGCCATGAATGTGTCTGGAACCCAAAAAAGGAAATTTACCCTTATTTCAAACCATTCTACGTCGTTTGCATCGATGTCTGCCTTCTGAGCAACAGCCCTGTAACAAGTGTTCATGAAAATTAAAAAGAATAAGGAGATATATATAGCATGAAATACAAGAGGATTTAAAAGAATAATGGCAGTGGAGTTCTGAGTCCCCTTACTTTGCTATAGCATATGCATGACATGTTTCTATTCCAAAGGGTGGAAGAGAATTGAAGTGCAAAACACAAGGAAGTCTGAAAGGAACACTAGGAAGATCTGCATTCTGTTGTTGGCCAAGCCCACAAACGATCGCCAAAGTCCAGTGTTTTCTGTAGCATAAATATTGAAAATTTTGATATTGAGTCTCAGTATGTATCTAAATTTATACTTAATAAAGCACATTAATAAAATTAATGTAATTGTTGCTAATTGAACAGTGGAAAATTAATTATACTTGTATAATAAAGGAATTATATTGAAATCAACTTTTTTCATTTCTTTATCTAACGCCTCCTCCAAAATGCTCAGGGGCGCTCCGTCTTTCCAATCCTCGAGATTCTTTATATTGAGACTGATCATGTATGCAGAGCATCGGTTTATTCGCTGTTGGATTTCGTTGGGAAATAGCCTGAGACGGCAACTGTAATAACAGAGCAGGTAAGATGTATAAATCCATACTATTAGGAGAAATCTGTTATAAATAAAAACAAAAAAATAGTGTTCAGATTATTAAGGGTGATTATTAAGTAGAGTAGTGAGCAATGATTGTTATACCAGGATTATTGCTAACAATTAGATAAAAAGATGTTAAAATCCAAAACTAGTAATGAAAGTACAGACAGCCATCATTACTCTACACCAATCTGATTATTTTTCATGTTCAAGTAAGCAGACTTACTACAAGTAGGAGTCAATTTGTTGTGCTGTTGCCAAAAAGGGTATTGAGCTGTTTAGCTCCAGAATCTCCTCCATTGATAGAGCGATCGTTATTTCGTTTGCTTCCTTTCTGAATTAACATTTATGTTAAACAACATATATCAGTTTATAAACCCTAATCGCCTGAATCAACTACCTTTCTGTTATTATAGTTCTATTTAAGATAGACTAAAAGCATTGGAGGGCTCTAAATGGAATTTACCTTAATGGCAAATACGCAACGTCATTTTCATCTCCTGGTAATTCGGACAAGAAAGTACAAAAGTTTTGCTCTACCTCATCGTCTTCCCCCGCGAAAGGAGTTGATGGGTCTTCCATATAATGAGAAACAGGGGGACAAAAGATGTTATTTCTGCAAAATTCTTTGTAGGAATTCTTATCCTTCCCATCGAATAAATCTTCATGCTCTACCTCTTCAACATCATATTCGTTTTCATCATCATATCCTTCCCAATAATTTTCCTGATTGTCATTCTCTCCTTTTTCCCAGTGATTTTCTCCATTGTCATTCTCTCCTTCTTCCAAGTGATTTTCTCCATTGTCATTCTCTCCTTCTTCCAAGTAATTTTCTCCATTGTCATTCTCTCCTTCATCCGAATGTTTCTTTGACGACTGGTACTTATCCGATTCCTGCAATTTCACGTTATAATCTTCTTGGCAGCCGGAGGATTCGCCCACTGAGATGGGGAAGTTGGCAATGGCAGTAGAATCATGTGAATCAGAGGACAAGCGGTGAGAAGGACCGCGAGAAGAAGAGGGCGGTCGAGAATTCTTAGAAGTAGAGTCGCCCAACGTTCTTCTTTTAAATTCGCCTGAATTCTCCATCACTAAGACTTTTTTCTACAAAATAGACGTAAATGATATTTGGAATTATTGCCTACGATCCACAGAGTGAGTTGCAGTCACAGAACAGAATTGGAAATTTAACTGAAATTAGGGCTGTTTCTTTCTCAAGATACGTCGCGACGCCCGCCTTCACCGTTTCGTGAAAATGTAGCTTTAACTCTTTGGAATCTAATAGGTAAACAAATTGGTGCAAATGTTAAACAACGCATCCATCAAAGACATAGACATATTAATTAATAGCAGATTCTTATCAGATTTTACCGTATATATTAATTAAGAGTTCACAATTTTTTTTTTTTTAAGATAAGTTAATGTAATGTAACTGGGTAGAATATATATATATATATGTCTGAAAAAGATTGTTAAATAGAGAGAAAAAAAACTATTCAAAAGCTATAGTTCCATGTTATGTTACAACAAGATATATAATTCTATAGTTTATGGTTGAATGAATGTTTTATTTAGCTCTACATATTCTCTAGAAACTAAATGATTCTTTATATATATACTTTAGTGAAAGGGGCTAGTGCAAGTTAATGAGGGCCACCTTTAAATGTACGAAATTGAATCTAGTTTACTAATATATAAGTTTTATGTATTGAATTTTTATAAGGTATATGTTTTTGTGGGTGGAGCCTTTGAGGGCCTAAATGATTTTTGGATACAAAATTTGCACTCATGTAAGTTGAACATATAGCACTAGTGGAGCACTATTTTTCGAAATAAAATTATGAATTAATTTTTTTTTTTTAGAATTATCTAAGTGATCATTCCTTAAAAATGGTAGGTCTTTTGTGGGTGCACTTTTTGAAGGTCTTAATGAAATAATCATCAAATAGGGTTTTTATAGAATGTAGAGGTCACTGTCTTCTAGTGCACCATATAATTTCTTTTCAAAACTATTAAGGGATGATGCACAATCATGGACTCCTTTAAAGACACTTTAGATGCCACATAATACTCGAAAAACATGGAACCTCAAACTTTAGGTGAGAATTAGTTAGGGGTACTTCCCTAACCTATTTGAAGATGAAGTTAAAAGACAAAAGATAGGTAATTGAATCAACTTTCATAATATATAACATTTATGCATAAAAAATGTGTGTAAATGATTTTAAAATTAGTTTCCATCAAATTAGGTTTTCAAAATTTGAGCACATCATAACATATATGTTTGTGTGAGTGCACCAATATATTAGGTAAATGATGTCAATTTTGTATAAAATCTTGCAGACATGTAAATGACATATGGCCCTTGTGCAATATTTATTCACATTGTTTCATGAATTTTTTTATTATTATTAATTATTGAAGTCACAAAAGCTCGAAATGAAAACGTTGTAACAGTTTAGAGGAAAAATTTAATAAAATCACTCGCTCTCTTCTACTACACCATATACTTTTCTTTGCAATTGGTGAAGGCAATCAAAAGTTATATAAAAAACAATCAATATATCTATTTTCGAAAACTAACGTGTGTCATTTAGAAAAATAATAATAAATAATTAAAACATATATTTGAAAGAAAAAAATACATATTCAGAATCATAAGATCGTACTCTACAATATTCTAAATTTTCATAGAAAAATACTGTGTCTCTCAAAGAAAAACACGCCATCGAAACTGAGCATATTGATAGAATTCTAAAAGACAGGCAATAGCCCTGGTTTTTTTGTCATAGCCAATAGGTTCGATAGTTCGAAGCTAATTCCGAACATAATTTCAAATCTTATTCGTGCCGAGATTTTATATTTTTAAAACACGCATATGCATTATAACGTGTATGCGTTGTAGCTTATTCATATCGCATATGCATTATAACACATATGTGTTTTTTCTTAACTAATTTGATACGAGAGTAAAAAAGAGTAATGACACCCTTATCCCATTATAATACCATTTAGACTCGCAATACTCCATCGAGACATTCTATGGGGTGGCTCGTGGCCCAACATTACATTGGTTAAGAGGGGGGGGAGTCAAAGGAGAGAGAGAAAAGTGCAGAGGGAATCATGGGAGGGAGGGATGGGCATTGGACATATATGGGTGGGATGAAGGGAAGAGAAATATAAGGGGAAGGGAGGGATGGGTATGGGAGATATATGAGCGGGGGATGGAGGGAGGACAAATATAAAGGGAAGGGATTGGTGGGAGGAAAATAAATATAAGTGGGAGGGAGGGTCCTGGGGTATTAGACATTGTCAAGGGATGAAACATCTACTTTAGGCCCTAACTGAAGCTTCTAGGCATCTAGGACCACAAATAACACCTTAAACCACCATATGTTACCTCTTGAGGTCATTCTTAGCTTTGTGTGTGGGAATTGACACCATTAGGTTGTTTTAATAACTAATGATGGGTTTAGGGACCTTTGACATGGTTGAGAAATCGCGAAACCCATGTCATAGACACTAGAGGAAGCTTCCACGGATCTAGGGGAAAGAATAATGTATCAAGCCACCAAACATGGCCTCTCTAGGGGGTCTTTGGCCTTAAATTAGGGATATGCGATTGATTGGTGATTTTGTTTACAATAGTTATGTGTCTCTGGGCCTTAACATAGTGGAAATGGTAACTTCATGAGGCCATGGATGGTCATTTGAGTTGGTTTTCATGTTCATGAATTCCTATGACACGAGTTGACATGTCAAAATCCTGGACATGAGTTCCATGAGTAATTGAAATTGACAACTTCTATCAAGAAAGAAGAAAGCATTAGGCTCTGTAGACTCTACAAAATCCTTCGTCTTTCAAATTTTATAGATGCGATTTCGAAGGGGCCACGCTATATGGAGTATCAAATGGATTACTATAAATAATGATTACTAAATCTTCAAAACAGGTGAAATCTCATTACTAAATCTTGAAAAACAACAAAATATTTAATACACATATAAACACTTATTACAGTGATGGCCACACACTTATTTGAATATTTGTAGTACTAGATGATCTATTCTATTTTATGGACCGTACATTTGTAAACATCGATGAACAACCGTCACATGAAAGGAAACTCACCCCCATTACTTTGAAAACACCCTTTTGACATCATTTATATAATAAATTCACTATCTTCAAGAACAAAATCTCAAGTGATCAACATCTTACCCATAACTAAAGTAGAGGTTTCATCCCTTGACAATGGCTAAGACCCTAGGGCCCTCCCTCCCACTTATATTTATTCCCCTCCCACCAATCACTTATCTTTGTATTTGTCCTCCCTCCATCCCCCCCTCATATATCTCACATAACCATCCCTCCCTTCCCCTTATATTTCTCCCCACTTCATCCCCCCCATATATGTCCCTTACCGATCCCTCCCTCTAATGATTTCCTCTACACCTTCCTCTCCCTCCTTTGACTCCCCCCCCATCACTTAACCAATGTAATTTTGGGCCATGTGCCACCCCATAGACCGTCTGGATGGAATATTGGGAGTCTAACTGGTATTATAATGGGATAAGGGTGCAATTATAGGGTTTTGTATTGGAGATATGGGTCACTGGACATTGACTATAGCCATAGAAGAGAAGAAAATAAGTCCCTAAATCAACACATTCCTTATAGATGGAATCTTTGGCATTTAGTGGGATATGGGTGTCATTATGAGGTTTTATGCACTAAGGATGGGTCTCAGGGTCTTAACCATGGTAATGGGACAATAGTGTAACATAAACAAGTCTTAAAGCACTACAGATGGCCTTTAAACAAGATATTTGGCGTTAATATTGGATATATGTGCCATGAGACTATTTTATGCATTGAAAATTTTTCAGGAGGCATTGACCATGTTCATATAGGAACCATTATGAATATTTCCAGACAAGAGATAGTTATGAAGACACTACCATGGTCTAAGGATAGGTCTCAAGGTATTAACCATGGGTATTGGTTCCATTATAAAGTTATCAAATGTTAATATATGATATGCACTAAATTGCATATGGGATTCAACAATCATGTAATAGAAACTTCCCGTTGAGTAAAAAGCAGTGTATTCATATTACATATGCGCTAAAACAAATATTCGTTATATCGCATATGCGATATGTGTTTTATAAAAATTATTTTGTTGTGAGGTGTGGGACATGTTTACTATAGCAAAAGATATAATTGTTCCGAACTCACGCATAGAGAACTATCCAACCTATAGTTTAATAATTTATTACACAAATCCATAGGTTTTGTATAAGTTTGTGTGGATTTCAATGTGTAATGTACGTAATAGAGGTCAGAAGTTAGCAAGGAAGGTTCTTACACTGGAAGAATATGAAGATAAAAGGGAAAAAGAAGAGGGAAGATTCAAGAAATCATCGACATTCATTGGATGAGCGAATACTTCCCATTCCCATTCAATAGGTACCTAACGTCGAGGTCGAGGAGTATAATGCAACATTAAAGTAAGATGGTTATATGGGAGATGATATTCTTGATCCATTATTAAGTGGACAATCTTGTGAAGAGTTCAATAATTATGTTCCTCATGATGCAAATGTGACTCCGCAACAACCATGCCTGGTGGTTCAATCTCCTAATTGAAGTTGCCGGCCTGTACTGGATGTAAATGTCACTCCGTCATTTCAAAAGACAAGAAATCTTTCATCAAAACGAAAGAGACTCCTAAACGCATACAAATGGACGAGAGCAAATTGGCTTCCATGGAAGGTAAAGTGGCTAAACGCACTATACTTTGTCATTGTTATTAAATAATGAAAGAATATTTTGATAACAAATCTGAAGCCAGTAAATGCCAATTATTTTTAGCTTTGATTAAACATAGAAATATGGCAACTATGAGAAAAAATTTAGGAACACTAAACATTGAAGAATATCGAATCAAGTAATCACATTGTTAAATCTCTTGTTGCTACATTCACATCGATTGGTAAAAAAATTCGTTCACAAGACTGTAATGTGGCTCATTGCGTATTGGCTAAATCAATTGTATTTATATCCACAAGACAACTTCGATCAATTAAATCCACATCACAAATTGTGCCTTTAAATCCAAATACAGTTAAAAATTATTTAGTAAGAAGAGACAAACTTGATGTAGAGGGACAAATGGAAACATTATGGGCATTTAGAGGTAGGTTTCTCCACAAAGACATGAAGTTAGTCTAAGCAGTGAAGGGCCTAGTGCACATGTTTTGGCACAATAACACTAAGCCTTCTTCTAACAAGAAGGATGTGTTAAAACATTGTAGGGGTTCTAGAAACCATGAACCTCATGTTAAACATTATCTTGACATGACACAAACTCAACTCTTCGAGATGTTTAAATTTTCCCACGTAGAGCTAAGGGTCAGGAAAATATCTTTTGAAAAATGCAAGCCTTGGTATGTTAGAATCAATACGATCCGGAACACTTTGTTGTTGTATATACCACATAGAGTTTGACCTATATTACCATACATTTTCACATATATGTCATTTTTTGCATCCTAACCATGTGCAGGAATGCTCAAGTACAGTACCACCAATGTCATCCATAGATTTCATCCATAGAATAATGTGTTCGAGGCAAGATGGGAAGACACATTACTTAAAACAATGTGTAGAGGGTTCTTGCAACAATTGTGGTGGCATGTCATTATGGTCTCATTGGATCCATGAGAGTGAATATCAAGCATTCGAGAATGCAATTGTCAAGAAGCAGAACTATCGGTATGAGACATATCAGCTACATGATGGGAAATAAGGAAGGAAGATTAAAGTGGTGACTTCATAGGTAAATTCTTGAATATTGACAGATTAATATTCTTGTACATCTTTATATGTTGTTTTTCAACACTATTTATTTTTTTACACCAGGTGCAAGTATGTGATTTTATTTCAGAGTTTCATGGAAAGATCCAACAATACATTCAACATGTAGATATGGAACGATGGCAATATGAGCATTCAGAATATGTCGGGACACATTCCCTCTAGGAACAATACTATCATTGGTTGAATTTGTGGAAAATTACACCCTACAACCACAAAATGAAATACAAAGTCAATACTATTACTCAAAGAAGGTGAGCATAATGGTGCATATCATGTATCGACATGGGCCATATAGCAATGAAGAGAAACATTTGATACTGAAAGAAATGCACTTCTACATAAGTGGCGACCGGACCCATGACATCCATTACGTGCAACATTGCTTTAAATTATTCTAAGATCATGTGATAGCTATGGATATACCATTTTATCATCATTTCATTTGGTTATATGGTTGTGCTGGACAGTTCAAGAATGCACGTGTATTTGAATGGTTGTGTTTGTTGCACATAAAATACAAAATGCCACATGTATGCAACTACTTTGAAACTGGTCATGGAAAAGAAGAGCACGATGGTGCTAGTGCATGCATAAAAAATGGACTTCGAAGGGAAGAGATGAAATTTATAGGTGCTCGACTTCAAGACGTTGCATCTATAGTGAAATGGTGTGCATTTGTCATGGTAGAACAAGCAACAAGGAAAAACCTAGCATGGAGAAGATTCGGTTAGGTGACAAATGTGGACTGATCCCAAACACATTGGGTGAACATAGTACATGGAACTGGACAGTTTCATTCAATTAGAAGCTCAGACAACTTGACCCTACAAATTCACACAAGATTGAAAGCTTAGTTTTGCAGTTCCTATAGCATCAATGAATGGGATGATTGTGAGTATACAGATATAGTTGATACATGGGATCGAGTGACACTTGGCACCAATTTCAATGAGATTAATGAAATATACCATTTGGAAGATGATCAGACACATATTTATACAGACTATCATCACATATCAGATCTCATACAAGTAGGTACAAAAGGGTAAATTAGTAGTACTAAAATAGAAATTGCATTTATTTATTGTTAACTCGACCTAATTAGAATTTAATTTATGTAGAAATTAGAAATGCAAGACCTTATTTAAAAAATGTATTGTTAACTCGACCTATTTCCTTTCATAGGTCATATATATGCAGTGGTTTCCCCAAAAAATAATGAATGTGGTTTTGACTATTGGTTGGTACGTTGCTTATAGGGGAAACAAACCATTCTAGAACCTTCTAGAGATTATGAACATATTGAATTCCCAACTGGATCGATGGTTATAAAAGGGGAGTACTTGACACTTGTAGCACAATAGAAAAGGAATGGTGGGTATGTATATCAGGATTATAGACCAGGAGCTATTGTATACCACTTCACCAACCTAGTAGTTGGTATAAAAATCAAGTTGCGCACACTTATTCACAAAAATAGGTCACAAGTATGATACTTGATGTTACTCATATAGAGCATGAAATATTGATGGACACCATGGGTAGCAGATATAATCTAGATGGCCTACTCATCTGAGTGCATTGCCATGTGCATTATTTAACCTTTAAAGTTCATGCTGAAGCACAATTTCAATTATTTAGCCTTAGTTTATTCCCAATGTAATAAACATGTGATTGACAGATACCATTCATAGACATAATATTATTCAAAGGATACTGGACACTATAAACACGATCTACAACCTCAGGTGAGTTATCTATAAATCATGTTTGCACATTTTCATTGGGTTCTATTTATTGTCTAATGAGACTACTAATGTCTAGCCTTTCATGTGCCTAGGATACAAAAACCATCTATGGCACATTGGAGGGTCCAAGAACACTGTCTTTAGACACCAACAAATAGAAATCCAAAAATAACATGCTTTCAAGTTGTTGAAAGTCACCAAGTGTCCCTGAACGACATTTTCATGCGACTTTCAACTGGACATAACTCAGAAACCGAAGGTCCGATTGAAGAACCGTTGACTTTGTTGGTATCCTCACATGCGATTACCTCTAGGTAGCCCTCTCCCTCTTGTTTTCAAGGACCACTGACTTCATTGTGTATTGATTTCGTAAACTAGTTTTTTGCTCAGTTTCCTTCAATGCAACTCTTGCATTGGTGGGTCAACTCTGCAAAACCCTCAACTGTGCCTCTTACAAGTTATGAGATGGAACTAGAAACACATGTACATGTACAAATTGAAAACCAATTAGGGTTTCATGAACTACAAATTGCATGCTATCAGTGGGGTTGACAAATTAGCGGATGGAACTAGGGTTTAGTAACCTCTTTACAAGTTACAAGATGGAACTAGAAACACATGTACATGTACAAATTGAAAAACAACTAGGGTTTCATGAACTACAAATTTCATCCTATCACTATGGTTGACAAGTTAGTTGATGGAAATAGGGTTTGGTGACCTATTTAAAAGTTATGAGATGGAAGTAGAAAAACATGTACATGAACAAATAGAAAACCAATTAGGGTTTCATGAACTACAAATTGCATGCTATCACTAGGGTTGACAAGTTGGTGGATGGAACTAGGGTTTAGTGACCTCTTTACAAGCTATGAGATGGAAGCAGAAACAAATGTACAAGAACAAATAGAAAACCAACTAGGGTTTCATGAACTACAAATTTCATGCTATCACTAGGGTTGACAACTCAGTGGATGGAACTAGGGTTTAGTGACCTCTTTACAAGTTATGAGATGGAACTAGAAACACATGTACATGTACAAATTGAAAAACAACTAGGGTTTCATGAACTACAAATTGTAGGTTATCACTAGGGTTGACAAGTTATGAGATGCAACTAGGGCTTAGTGACCTCTTTACAAGTTATGAGATGGAAGTAGAAACACATGTACATAAACAAATAGAAAACCAACTAGGGTTTCATGAACTGCAAATTGCATGCTATCACTAGGGTTGATAAGTTAGTGGAAGGAACTAGGGTTTAGTTACCTATTTACAAGTTATGAGATGGAAGTATAAACACATGTACATGAACAAATAGAAATCCAACTAGGGTTTCATGAACGACAAATTGCATGCTATCACTAGGGTTGACAAGTTAGTGGATGGAAGTAGGGTTTAGTGACCTCTTTACAAGTTATTAGATGGAACTAGAAACACATATACATGTACAAATTGAAAAAAAACTAGGGTTTCATGAAGTACAAATTGCATGCTATCACTAGGTTTGACAAGTCATGATATAGAACTAGGGTTTTTATGACCTCTTTACAAGTTATGAGACGGAAGTAGGAAACACATGTACATGAACAAATAGAAAACCAACTAGGGTTTCATGAACTACAAATTGCATGCTATCACTAGGGTTGATAAGTTAGTGGATGGAAGTAGGGTTTAGTTACCTATTTACAAGTTATGAGATGGAAGTAGAAACACATGTACATGAACAAATAGAAAACCAACTAGGGTTTCATGAAGTACAAATTGCATGCTATCACTAAGGTTGACAAGTTAGTGGATGGAACTAGGGTTTAGTAACCTCTTTACAAGTTATGAGATGGAAGTAGAAACACATGTACATGAACAAATAGAAAACCTACTAGGGTTTCATGAACTACAAATTGCATGCTATCACTAGGATTGATAAGTTAGTGGATAGAACTAGGGTTTAGTGACCTATTTACAAGTTATGAGATGGAATTAGAAAAACATGTACCTGTACAAATTGAAAAGAAACTAGGGTTTCATGAACTACAAATTACATGCTATCACTATGGTTGAAAAGTTATTAAATCAATCTAGGGTTTTATGACCTCTTTACAAGTTATGAGATGGAAATTGAAACACATGTACATGAACAAATAGAAAACCAACTAGGGTTTCATGAACTACAAATTACATGCTATCACTAGGGTTGAAAAGTCAGTGGATGGAACTAGGGTTTAGTGACCTCTTTACAAGTTATGAGATGGAAGTAGAAACACATGTACACGACCAAATAGAAAACCAACTTGGGTTTCATGAATGACAAATTGCATGCTATCACTAGGGTTCACAAGTGAGTGGATGGAACTAGGGTTTAGTGACCTCTTTACAAGTTATGAGATGGAACTAGAAACACATGTACATGTACAAATTGAAAAACAACTAGGGTTTCATGAACTACAAATTGCATGATATAACTAGGGTTGACAAGTTATGGTACGATGTTAGTATCATAGGGTATTGTAGGGTATGATGTTAGTATTGTAGGGTATGGTATGTTAGTATGGTATGATGTTATGGTATGGTATATTAGTATGGTATGATGTAGGGTATGGTGCGGTATGTTAGTATGGTATGTTGTTAGTATCGTAGGGTATTGTAGGGTATGATATGGTATGGTATATTAGTATAGTATGGTATGTTAGTATCGTAGGGTGTGATATGGTTTATTGGTATGTTAGTATGATATGATCTGTTAGTATCATAAGGTATTGTAGGGTATGATGTTAGTATTGTAGGGTATGGTATGGTATATTAATATGGTATGGTATGTTAGTATGGTATGATGTTAGTATCATAAGGTATTATAGGGTATGATATGGTATATTACACATGCATGCATGAATTAGAAGTAGAAACACATGTACATGATGTTAAAGTTAGTGGTATTGCTATGATGTTATGATGTTAAAAAGTTGAGGATAGCCATAATGTTAAAAATTTGATGATAGGTAAATTTAGGTAGTTTTATGGTATGGTTATGGTTATTCTGTCTAGTGATTATCTCCCATGACTTACTTAATTGTTACCTTATCTTAGTTGGATGAGTCATAAATTCTTCCTTTAAATATTGGAAATTCATACTAGCACACAAGTGAACCACACATATCATTATATCACATAGGTGAACCACACATATCATGTTCCAAAATCAAGTCAACCATATATGTATAAATTTGAACCTTCATTTATATTATATATGTATAAAAATAATGTTACAAAAATTGGCATGCCACATGGCCATAATACAAAATAGTGTATAAAATTGTACATCTGTGTGTATACAAACAAAAAGCTACATGTATGTACCCACCCTATACATTTATTCTATTTATCCCCCTTTCACTTCCACTGTCAATGTCTTCTGAGAAATCTATCTTCCTATTCCAACTGCTCAGTGGTGATCCCCAACGCTGAACAAGAGGGACACGTCACATTAGTGGAGACTACATAAAAGCCAAAATTTGTAAGTTAGGTTACCAGCCTATAAAAATTCTATGTACATTTGTTCAAATTCCAAACCACTATAACATTTTTAGTTACTGTAGATGAGTAAGTAATGGTGGGTCGTGGTGCCTCACTAGCGGCAACTCAGATTGGGTGCTCTTCAAGAACCACTTGCTCACTATAAAGCTGCATAAAATATATATATATATGCCAATGTAAAAAAAAAAATGGGTGTATGAAAAAAATACTTGCATGTACAAATAAAACTATATTACATGGAGGGATAATGAATTTTTCAAAGAAATTGATACATACATGTAGAATGGGGGGGAAGAGGTGGGTCATCGATTTTGTGATCTTCAAGCACCAAATTAGAGAAAGTGATACATAAACGTACAAAGAAGGTGATACATAAATGCACCTGCTGTCTTGTCAGAGGTGGGTCATGGATTTGGTTCTCTTCAAGCACCGGTGCCTCACTAGAAGCCTACATAAAGTAACATATGTCAATTTCAGATAATAAAAAGAATCAGAGGCATATATACTACATGGACAGAAAATGATGTTTTCAAATAAAGTGAAACATACATGTACTTGATGGGGGGGGGAAGAGGTGGGTTTCCAACAACCTAGCTTTGGTTCTCTTCAAGCACCACTGGCTCAATAGATGCCTGCATAAAGTAACATATGTCAATGTCAGATAATACAAAGAAAAGGAT
>LPNX010271480.1:4252-95071 GCA_001517045.1 Pseudotsuga menziesii | reverse complement strand
ACACACACACATATAGAGAGAGAGAGATGGTGTCAAAGACAAAGGGTGGAGGGTTGAATGATGTAGAGAAAGGGAGGTTGTGAAAGAGAGAAACATGGAGAGGGGGGGTGAAAAGAGATAAAGAAGAAGGGATACAAGTTGAGAGGGAGAGAGAGAGGACAAGTTAGTGGGATAATGGCATGAAGGGATAGTAATTAAGGGAGAAGGGAGGGAGATATTTATAGAGGGAGGTAAATAGAAGATGGAGAGAGAGGGGGACACACACACACACACACACACACAGATTATGTGGGAGAGAGGTGGATGGATGAGCGATAGAGGGAGAGGGGGAGGGGTGAGAGAGAGAGAGAGATGGATAGAAGGATAGTGAGGGAGGTATAGAGAAGGTGGAGAAAGATTATGAGATATGGTAAGTGAGGGAGGGACACAAACACATACAAAGAGATATAGAGAGAGGGAGGAGAAACACACACACATAGAGAGAGAGAGAGAGGGAGATACATATTGTGTTGGAGAGAGGGAGGTGTGAGCGAAAAATGAGAGAGGGGGGAGGGTTGAATGATAGAGAGAGTGATATGGAGGGAGGAGTAGTGAGGGAGGTATATAGAAGATGGAGAGAGACTATGAGAGAGGGGGGGTGAGGGACTGACACACACATAGATATAGATATATAAAGGGGGACACACGCACACACACACATTCATAGAGAGAGAAAGAGAGATTATGTGGGGGAGAGATGGGTAGGGATGAGCGATAGAGAGAGGGGGGTAAGGGTTAGTGATATAGACAGAGTGAAGGGATGGATAGTGATATAGGTATAGAGGTAGAGAGAGGTGATGAGAGAGGGGTAATGAGGGAGGGACACACAAACACACACATATACATTAGAGAGAGAGATTGTGTGGAAGAGAGACGGGGAGGGGTGAGAAACAATGAGAAAGGGGGGAGGGGGAGCAATAGAGAGAGAGTGATGTAGGGATGGATAATAAGGGAGGTATAAATAAAGTGGAGAGTGTTTTTGAGAGATAGGGAGGGAGGTAGGGAGGGACACACACACATATAGATATATATAGAGAGAGAGGGGAAAGACACACACACATAGAGATCGAGATAGTTGGAAATACGAAGGCATGGAGGACCAGTGAGTAAGTCATAGAAAGATAGCGAGTAATGCACATGCATAGCCATAGATGCCAAAAATATTATTTAGGGATTGAGTCTTGGATTTCCTCCTTTGACCATGTTGAGGCTTTAATACCCATATTGGATGCTCAAAACCTCGTAAAGACATGTACATATTTTCTTGGAGACCAAGCATACCTTGAGTAGGTCATGTGTGCTGCTTCAAGTAATTGTTCATTAACATGGGTGTCTAAAATATTATATTATTTCCTAAGGCACAAGCATATTCCATCAATCATGTCTCATAGGTCCAATACCTACTGCTCAAAACCACCTAATTCCACTAACATCCATATTCACTGTCCAAATATACCTATGAGATGCCATGTGTCATTTTTTAAGGCATCATTCTTATTCGTGGGTTCCTAGAATCTTTAGTTAGGGAATAAGGCCATAGTTTCCTTCCCTGACCATGTCCATGGCCTTGAGATGCATACCTAGTGCTAAAACAATTATGATGTTGTTGGGAACTCTATATACTCCTTAATTGCTTAACAATAAGAGTGTTTAATATTTAATTGTCAACCCAGGGTAGTCTATTATTTCAAAGGAAATTAGCAAAGTATATGCATAAACATGTTCAGTAGTTGATACATAAAATGAAATTCACTTAGCTCTAATTATTGCTCAGCCAAGTCCGTTCCCTGTAAGAAATCAAAATAACATTACACATCCAGGAATTGAAAAAAACTTCTATTTCTTATCACACAAATATGGAGCTTTATAATCTAAAGAGGAATCCACCTAGAATTCCTTTTGCATGAAGTGAAAGTCTAATTTACCGAACCAGAAAGATTTATACTTATTACTCAAGCAACAAATTCATCAAAGAAAAGGACTAATCTAATTCGGAAACTCTAGAAAGATATATAGTACACAGAACATAGGAGCTGAGCAAGTTTGTTACAACATCTAACACACCGATGCATAAAAAGAGTGATTAACGACACAATCGACTATCACACCAACTCACCTACATCAAGACAAAGAAAAACTAACTAATGCAATCAATAAGAAAATGTAGCCACAGCTAACCATGTAAATGTATCACACTAGAATTCCACACAAAATAGAAATTAAATACTAAAGTATCTAAACTACCAACAATTATGTTAGAAGGCGGGCCCTGGCCTTCAAACAAAGATGTTGTTGAAATCTCACAAAACATGCAATAGATAAATAATGAGAATTGTCACTCTTTTATTAATATAAGAATTGCAATTATAGACACAGGAACTCTGTTGTGTCTCTTACAACTTGAATAAAAAATTGAACCATTCGCTCCCCCTGCCTGTGTATATTTATACAAGAGAAAGGCTAGTCTATTACATCAATTTCTGGAAGCAATGAAGAACTTTCATCTTTAGGCTACCGAATCATTAAAGAAGTTACAACTAACCGTTCCTTGCATAAAATCATCTCAAGAATAGATAAGCGTTTCCTATGAGTTGTTTCGCGAACTAACATGCCTAACGAACTGGGGAATATTTTCTCAGAGTTCAGTTGCAAGCATTAAGGAGCACCCAAGACTCCTTCTGCATTAATGTTGACTGCATATTTTGAGCATTAATTAACACCTTATCCTCCATATCTAATGCTAAAAAAATCCTATTAATTCCCATATCCCAACTTAAAGGTTGAGGATACCCTTAAGAGGTCATTTTTTTGGTTCAAGGTGTTTTGCTTGGTCGTATATGTCTATAGGATTCATTTAGGTCCTAACGAATAGGTTTCCTTGCTCAACCATGGCTATGGATAAGTTTCTAGTGCTGAGAGAATTCTAATGCACTTCATTTTCTCTCTTAGATTCAAAATATCACATACAGAGGTCCTATGTGGAGGTTCAATGCCTTGTTCATGGACCTCAAGCCTTAAAATATACCTTTAAGGAATAACTGTTGATTTGACTACCCCAAGCATAGTTAAGGGACTATGACCCATAGTTAGTTCTTAAAGCCTCATAATGGTGTCCATATTACAACACAAAGAAAAATTATTCTCTTAGGAGGTTAAGCATAGTTGTTTGAGACATTGTTCTTGATGATGCTAAAATATTACTATAGGTCCTAACTCTTGATGATACAAAATATTGTTTTTATTAATTTCCCTAGCCATGCACCAAAACCATTTTTTTTGGTTCTCCATAATGCATGCACATTTTTTTTCTCTAAAATGCGTGCACGTTTTGCTTCTCCATAACACGTGTGTGTTTTGATTCTCCATAACGCGTACGCGTTTTGTAACTATAAAATGCATGTACATTTTGTAACTATAAAATGCATGCACATTTTGTGTAGACTAACCTACATGTCATATGACATGTCAGGCTCAAGCTTAACCAAACCAAGCATTACATAACATGAGTGCATTGTGTTTTTATGTATTGTGAGCGTGTTTCTTAAAAGTAGGACTGCATCTAAAAGGTCCCTCATCTTTTTGTACACACCTAGAGACACAAAGAATTCATAAATTTATGTCAAAATATAGTTGTGTGGAGGTTTACCCAAAGTTACAGGTTTGTGAAAAGTGATTTTCACATTATAAGTCTTTATACTAAGAATTTTTTTTCATATTATAAGTCTTTAGACTAATTTTTTTATTATAAAAGTTCGACCAAAAGTGGTGAGGTCGAAGTCAGATTTGGTAGAAACCAAAAGTGTGTCTAGTGTAAATCTTGTCGATGTAAAAGCTCGTCCAAGTAAAGTGGATCTCTGTCTAGGTAAAAGTATCTCGACCAAAAGTATTGGTGGAAGTTCGACCTCTCAAGGTATTGGTCGAAGTGTCAAAGTTTGACATGCCGAACTATTTTGGTCAAATATTAACCCGACCAAAAATGGTATGTAGAATATTAGCAAGTTGAAGTAATTAGTCAAATATTAACATGTCTAAATTTTGGTTGAATATTCATCGATAAAGTAAAAGGAGGCCGAGTCTCCAAAGGTACTGTGTTCTAGGTTCAAAATTGGAAAAGACAAGTCTTAAAAAATATATTTTTTCTAAGGAAATAAAAAATATGGCTTCCACTTTTGGTGCACACATGTCAAGTTTACAAACTCCAAATTTATTGGGAAAGAATTATGAGTATTGGGCTCTAACAATGAACGCTTTCTTTAAAGGTCAAGATGTATGGGATATAGTTCAAAATAAAGAACCAGCAAATGAGTTGGCATATAATAATATCATGCAAGTTGAGAAGGTTTCCCTAATGAAACAAAGGAAGAAAGAGGAAAAGGATTTGTTCTACATACAGCATGCCATGCATGAAAGCATACTCCCAAGGGAAACATCAACAAATACTGCTAAGCATGCATGGGATACACTAGAAACTGCCTATCAAGGCTTGTACAAGGTAAGGACTTCCAAGTTGCATATTCTTAGATGATATTTTGAATCTATGTCAATGAAAGATACAAAGTTAGTAGACTCATTCTACACTAGAGTTTTCGGCCTAATAAATAAACTAATTTATCATGGAGAAAATATAGAATATAGAAGGGTTGTTGAAAATGTTCTTAGAATCCTTCCTCATAAATTTTAATCCTTTGTCATGACCTTGGAACAAAAAAAGAAATGTCGTAATTTACCATTAATGACTTATAAGCTTTGCTCATCAATCATGAACACATAATAAATAGTTAAAACACATCATTAGAAAGTGAATTCACAACACAGTGATCCATAACTTTTGGAAGAGGAAGGGGAAGATAAACTTTTATAGGCATAGGAAGAACTTTTTCTAGAGGAGGATGCAACAACAATCCCGCGAATGTCACTGGTAGAGGACAGAATCAAAACCTGAGTCATCCAAGTGGTCATAGGTTTGATAAGTAAAAAATTTAATGTCATTATTTCAAGAAATTTCATCATTATGCATATGAATGAAGGAAGAATCAGTATGACCAAGGATGTCAAAGACAAAACCAGTTGAGCAACACCAACACTTCGTCAAGCGCAATGTTAATGTCTTGTGAATCACCAATTGAATGAAATGATGTCCAAGAAATCCCATGTGAAATATGGTATTTAGATTCAAGATGCAGCAATCATATGACTAGAAATTAAAAAAAAAAATCGGTCTACATAAATCAGTTCAAATTGATGTCACACTAGGAAATAAAGTCCAAGTCACTGTTTTGGGAAAAGGTATTGTTTGTATTCTAACCAAACGGAGCAAGAAAAATATAATTCCTATTGTTTCTCATGTCAAATTTTTGAAACATAATTTGATGAGAATTGGATATCTGATACAAAAAGGTTACCAAGTCTACATGGAGGACAATCATTGTGTGATTAGAAACGTACATCCAAGCAACCAGTTGATAGAAAAAGTGTAATAACCCAAAAATTCATAAAAATTTTAAATTTTTCATGTAACATTAAATGTTCAAGGATGACATTGCCAATGAACCAATAACTGTTAGCAGTTACTCAAACAGTAATATTTAACAATGAGCATTATATTTCTTTAATTTCATACAAATTAATAGTTTATCTTTAAAGTTCTATGTTAGGGGTGTTAACATAGCAGTTTATGTTTTAGAAGGAAAGAAAGGAAACTACATCTTAATTTGACTCTAAATATGTTATTAATTTCTTTTGTCAAGTACGAAAGAATCTTAGATGAGACTAGGGCTTACTTAGCTTATAGCTAACGTAGTGGAGTGATGCTTCTTTTACAGGTTCTAAACAGGTAAGCAGTGTGGTTACTGGTAAAAAAAATTCCAGATCGAGGATAATATTCAACTAACATAGGATAAAATGCTAGTAAAAATGTTTGTTTGCATCTTGACCATGTAAAAGGTATTGTTGGTATTTTTAATGTTATCAAGCTGCATAAATTATTGTAATAACACTATTGGGAAAGAAAGGGGTATGTGCAGTTAAGTTTACCACCATAGTACTTGATCCAAATAATCTTCCTTCTTGTATTTTCAATTGTATGCTTATATTTCATTTTGAGATGTTATAGATTAAGAACAGTCCTAAATATTACAATAAGAGCATAGTGGCCAAACAAATTTATAAATAAGAAGATATGTTACACATACATGCATCCCTAACTATATATTTTTCGTTTAGAGATTGGACTATGGTGCTGTTCATATCTATTTGACTTCTTTTCAAACTTTAATACTCTACGTTTGTGATTCTTCTAAATTATGTATTGTTACTTAGTTTTCTTGTATATAAAACCTTGTTTTATATGAGCTCTCAATTACAATAAGTATATTGTGATTTTTAAATGTATTATCATACTGATCCTTGCTCCAGGATTCTTATGATTAGTTATCTTCATGTAACTACTTTATCTTCCTTGATTTGTAAACTACTAATGTCAAAAGTAGACATTAATTAAAATGAGGGACTTTATATATGTTTAGGCTATAGTTAAACTATGCATAAAACCTAGTGTAAAAGAACACCTAACACAAAGTACAAGGTTTAAGGTTAAGTAAAGAAAAATCAAAACGAGGTTATAACATTATGTAATGATTTTTATAGGGTTTTGACTTGAATCCTAATGATTATGCAGGATTCGAATTGAAACTCTCAACTATAACTCGATACCTGTAATTTGTAAATTATTTGATGGAAACATGGTTGGTGATTGAATCTTAGGGTTTTAGTTGACTTGAGATGCCATAAAACTGGCTTCAAACCCTAAAAATTCACTTTGTTTTATTCTAGACCATGGAGTGGTTGAGCCGAGAGCTCATGGCCGCCATGCTTGGTGTCAAACCTCCATTAAAACACACAAAGGCCTTGTGAGATTTTACGAGCTGGTGTAGAAGGGTGAGTAAGAAGTCTTTCTGCCATCATGAGGTGATTTTTAACTGTGTAGAGAGTACTGAGAGTTTGGGTTATCTTCGCCTTTGTGTTACTGTGAGAGTTGGAACTCTGTAATTATAAGGAGTGTGATGGGGGTTGTTCACTGTGTGCACTGAGTTCTTGTTGACTATTTGTTCCTCCACGAGGGTTTCGGTCTTATCTTGCCGCAGTTCAAGACTCCATATTGAATACTGCACACTTGCATGTTTATGTTGGTAGGGTTCCACTTAAGTTTGTATTGCTCACGAGGGAAGTAGGGTAAGACTGCTACATCCATCAGCTGCACCATGCTATTGGTAAGAATTTTGACTGTTTACTATTTTAAAATAAATATAAAATTATTTATTTAAGGATTTATGTATTAATCCTTCATCTTCTATTGATGTTATTTGTGCAGGCTCATCAAGGTGGCTCAAAGTATTATTAACTTCATGAACAAATATTTCGTGAAGGCTTTGAAATAGGTAAGCCTTGGTTTCACTTGGAGTTTTATCCTGCACAGTTGTGAGGTGGATTTTTATGGCACTACCATGTGTTGTGGTTGTTGGTTCGGCCATGGTCATTAATTACTCTGTTTTTTTCTTTTAATTGCTATTTTTAAAATCCCTAGTGGCTTTTTGTAATGTGAGGGGATCGGCCTTCACAGCCGTGATTTACATATTTAGTTTTGAGCCTTCTCAGCCTTAGTTGAATGTATGGTGATAAATTTCTTTTTAAACTGACTTTACACTGTGAATTTACTATTAGGCCATTTGGTCTCTTCATGAGTATTTGATTAGGGTTTTAAAGGAAACTTTGAGGGATATTCTTACAACTCTACTCACTTTGGTAAAGGGCTTTCATACTTGAACAGATGGTTGTTTCGATTTTGTGAACTCTATTTTAAGTAATGATACTTTTATGTAAGATTTTAAGATTTGAATGATAAATAAAAGCTCTGAGCCAAGACTCAGTTTGTTCAGTTTCATTTTTATTATTAAAAGGATTTTCACAGCTTAATGTTGAATTACCAGTATCTCTGTTTGGTTTACATTTATGTGTATTTCGTTTATTTTAACTATTTTTATTGTTATTTATTTTTTTCGATGCTTATGGTAAACTAGATCAGTAAGAAATTTTGTTTCTTCCTAAAAGGACTAATATTTGATAATCTTTGGTTTAATTATTTTGTTAGTAGCAAAATTAATAATACTGCAATTAAATTCTGGAAATAGGATTGAGTATATTATTATTAAATAAATGTATGTCTTTTCTGTAATTTCTGAAATATACTGCTAGGTTTGGTGTTGTAAAATTTGAATTTAATTAGTGTGAAAGAATAAATCTTTTGTAAACCCTAATTATTTTTAATGGTTTATAGAGCTAGTAATTTGGTTTCAGTAACCCTAGTTTACATTTTCTCATGAATGATCTAACTAGGTAAATAGCTAATCTAAAATATTGTTTTACTAAGTTAAACCTAGTTTAAATATTTCACTGTTCCTGTATTATTTATTTAGGTCTACTTACTAGATTTATAATTTGTAACTTTACTAGTTTTAGTGTATAAAATATTATATATACTAGTATGTAATATTTAAATTTGTTCTTCTATATTCAATTAGTTAATTTAAATACTTTAAATAGATAATACAGATACAGCTAAAGTTCTGTAAATAATTTACAAAAAATCCTATAGAAAGTAATCATTTGCATCTGCATTCAAGTTTTATTGAATCTACTTACTTGAAATAAATATACCTATTGTACTAGAGTACTGCATTGCAAAAGGCGTGGAAAAATACAGTTTAGGTAATTTTTTTCCTATCTATCAATTTACTCAGAAATTTCTTTACTGATTTACCCTAATACAGTTAATTACTAATTTTCATAGCATATATAATTCTCCTATTTAACCCTTAACAAAAATTAAACAACAATATACTATATTAACGAAAACTCTTAAAATTTCCAGATGTAGTGAATATGTAAAATAACTGAAGTAAGCAAAACCTGGAAGCATAGATGAGGTGACAAAAACTTAAGGAATATGTTCCTCCCAACCAACTCTTGGAGAAGAGATGGACTACAATTCTCAGGACCCACGAACTTGTCTCCTGGTCCTCCTGGTAGAGTACTGGGTGAGAGAAGTAGTCTTTAGATCCTCTGTAACTCCACTGAGTGTTCAGCAGTAACTCAGTTATGCTTACAACAGTAAGAACTTCAGCTTAGAATAGCTGCACTAGTTTAGTGTTCAGCACTTATCCCCTCAAACCTACTTCAGCTAGTCCCCTCCATCGAATTCACATGTGCACTTCATTCACTCAAGATGATCACAAATACAGGAAAATGAGCAGCCTCAACTATCTTCAACGGGAAGTTTTTATCAGCATGCCTAGGTATTTTGGGTTAGTTTTTACTTAATGAGCCACTTGCTCTTGTTCAACTTTCCTGGGGAATCATGACCACAAAAATAGGAAATTTTCCACCTGCAACAACTAGAAGTAGTTTGAGGATACTGCAACATGTCAATCTTCTCTCAACGTAGTCTCCTCCACCAAGTGACCAATAAACACTCATTTAACAGCTTCCATAAGATGTTGTCTCATCTTTTATTTAATTATTAATAAAATATTCTGCAATACATTAAACTATCCTTGACCCCACTTGGTCATTAATTACAAACTTTAAAATAAAATATAACATAATGTTCCTCAAAAATATAAAATTGTTTTGCAAATTGGGGCATGTGACATACACACCCCCTTAATTTATAACATCATCCTCAATGTTATTTATTCTTCATCCTTAGAATTGCCCTGAAATAGAATTGGATATGCATCCCGCATATGACTTTCCAATTCCCAGGTGGCTTCTTCTGGACTAAGGTGCTTCCATTGCACCTTCACCTAACCAATGGTGCCATTTCGAAGCAAGATCTCCCTCCTTTCAAGGATACAATCCGATTCCACTATAAAATCTCCTTCGGGTTCCACCTGCACAACATTCCAGTTAATAACACAAGTAGCATCATGTACATATTTTTTTAATACAGAAATATGAAAAACATTGTGAACCTTTAAGTTTGGCGGTAAAGCTAACTGATATGCTACATGTCCTATTCTGGATAATATTTCAAAAGGTTCGCGATATCGGGGTGCTAACTTAGCACAAATACCTAACCTCATATAAATCTTTTTAGGTCTCACCTTAATAAAGACATGTTCACCTACCGGGAACTCCTTTCACACTCGTTTTGAGTTCATTTAAGATCTGCTTGAATTTTCTATTGATCTTGCGCAAATTTCAAGTTACCTTGTACCTGTTTTACAATTAACTCCATCTCTTTTAATAATTCAGGTCCTAATACTAGCCTGTCAACTAGATTACTCCATGAGATGGGGCTATTTCACTTCCTGCCATACAAAATTTCAAAAGGACTATATCTTGTTGAGGCTTGATAGTGATTATTCTAAGCAAATTCTACGAGGTGTAAGTAATCTTGCCATTTACCTGGCTGTTCTTTTACATACATTCTGAGCAAATCCTCCAATACCTAATTTACTCTTTCAATATGTCCATTTGTTTGATGATGGAAAGAGGTGTTGAAGTTTAATGTAGTATTTAACCCTTTAAACAAAGACTTCCAAAAGTTTCCCATAAACTTAGGGTCTCTGTTTGAAATTATTACTTTCGGTATTCCCTGTAACGAAAAATTTGTTTTAAGAAAATATCAGCAATATTTGCAGCTTTATAAGAAGTTTTTAAATGTATAAAATGAGATCCCTTGTTTAATTTATCAACAACTTCCATTATTGAGTCATTTAAGTTTTGATTTATAGGTCGTCCTATGATAAAATCAAGGCTAATTATCTCCCACTTCTAGCTAGGAATGGGTAATGGCTGAAGTAGCCTAGCTAGATGTTGATGTTCAGTCTTTACTTGCTAACATTCAAAGCACTTATCAATGTATTCTACCAATTCATTTTTCATGTTTTTCCAGAAACAATCCTTTCTTAGCATGGTTAGGATAACCAGGATGCCCTGAATAAGGAGTCTTATGAATTTCATTTATAATCTGCAACTTAATCTTAGGTACATTAGGTACGTATAGTTTATCTTTATATAATAATAATCCTTTTTCATTTAAACTATACCATGTACTTAAACTTTCAAGTAAATTTTCTCTTACCTTTGCTTGTAATTTCCGATAATTTTCATCTTGTCCTATTCCTTCTTCTAGTTGTTCTTCTAAATCTGTTTTATAGGTGTTGATTGCTGCTGTAAAATTTAGTTTTGCATTTCTACTTAATGCATTAGTAAACTTATTTTCTTTTCCTTTAATATGTTGGATTTCAAAATCGTATTTGCTAAGGAAAGCTAGCCATCTAGCTTGCCTAGCATTTAAGTTAGGTTGATCCAACATATATTTTAACCCTTTATTATCTATCATTAATATAAAATTCCTTCTGATCAAATGATGACGTCACATTTTTAAGTCATGTATGACATCATCCAATTCTAAGTCATAGGTTGCATAATTTTTCTCATGAATATTTAGCTTCCTAGACTCATAAGCAATGACGTGTCCTTCCTGAGTTAAAAATCCACCTAAACTGTCATTGCATATATCAGTACATACTATAAAATATTTATTTGGGCCAGTAATTCTTAAAATTGATGCGGTGGTTAATAACGTTTTTAACTTTTTAAAACTATCTTCACACTTTTGACTCCACTCAAATTTCTTCCCTTTCTTTTGTAAGGAAGTTATGGGATTTGCAATTCTTGAAAACCCTTCTATTAATCTTCGATAATAGCCAGTAATCTCCATAAATGATCGTATGCCAGTTACGTATTTTGGGACTGGACATTCTTCGAATGCATTTATCTTTTCAGGATCAACAAAAATTCCTTCTTTAGTCACCACATGACCCAGATACTATATCTTATCCGTAAAGAAATCACATTTACTAAATTTTGTATAGAGTTGATGTTCTCGTAACTCTTGTAAGACAATTTTTAAATGTTATTTATGTTCTTCTTCAGACTTTGAGTAAATTAATATGTTGTCAATGAATACGAACACAAATGTATCTAGGTATTTATGCATTACATTATTCATCAGACACATAAAAATAGTTGGGGCATTAGTAAGCCCAGATGGCTTAACAACAAACTCGTAATGACCATACCGGTCCTAAAAGTTGTTTTAAAGATGTTTTCATCTTTGAGTCGAACCTGGTGGTAACCATATTGTAAATAAATCTTCGAGAATACCATTTCTCCACGTAGATGACCAAACAGATCATCTATGTGGGGTAATGGATATCTGTTTTTTATAATCATTTTATTTAGTTGACAGTAATCTATACATAGTTGTAGATTTTCGTCCTTCTTCTTAACAAAAATAACAGGTGCTCCCCAAGGAGACACAATGGGTCTAATATAATTCTTATCAATGAGTTCTTTTAATTGTGAATTTAGTTCATTTAATTCTAGTATATTCATTCAGTAAGGGGATTTTGAGCTGGGCTTTGCACTAGGTACAAACTCAATAGTAAAATCTAACTCCCGCTTTGGAGGCAGTCCCAAAATTTATTCCAGAAATACATCTGAATACTCCCTTAGGATCGGAATATATTCCAATTTTAATGTATCTTTGATATTTGTATTTTCTTCATTAACTATTTTTACAGAAAAGGCTTTACAACCCTTCCAAACAACTCTCTTAAGCTGCAAAGCAGAAATCTGTCTTATGGTTGTTTTCCTAGGGATTCCTTTTACATTTACTATTTTACGCAGGTGAAGGTTTTATCGAAACAGTTTAGGACTATCCTATCTTGTTCTAGACAATCCATTCTAATTAACACATCATAAGAACCTAAATGTAAGACATTAAGCTTAACATAGGTTTCAAGCTGATTCATTTTTAAAGTACAATCCTTAACAAAGATAATTATCTTTCTCTTTGCACTCATAGCTAGCTAGACTAACCAAGAATTTGCAAACTTTTCTACTGATAGCTTACACTTTTCTACTAAATCAGAAGAAATATAGCTTAAAATAGCCCCTAGATCAATTAGAATAGATATAGGTATTTGATTTAGCTTACCTTCCACTTCCACCATGGAAGTTTGGTAATACGCTTTCCTGTTCTCCAGTGCTACATTGATCCTGGGAATTGTCCTCGCTAGATCTCCGATAGTCATCTCCTCCTGTATCATGTGTATGTTGCTAACAGTCTTCTTTCGATTAGGGAAAACTGATGCATAATGAGGACCATTACATTCCCATCACTTTACTGGTTCCTTCCGTTCAAAATTCTTGGTATAGTTACTGTGATTGTTAACAATTTCTTTATTTTTTTCACCATTTGGATTTATTTGTGAATTACTTTTGTTCCCTTAGAAATTTTTATTAGGAAAATTCCATGTGTTATTATTCTTAAAATTTCGGTTAGGTACAAAACACTTATTGCTCTGTTCAAAATTATTTGTTCTTTTAGCTTTGCAGTTTGTCATACTTTCCTTTTTACGATTATGTTCATAACAGAAATTCACCTTTCTCATTACTTCTTCTAAAGTTTTTGGATTGTCATACTCAATTCTGTCTTTTATATGATAGTGTAAGCATCTTATAAACTGTTGTACCTTCAGCTTCTCATCCATAATATATGGCACATACCTGAGCAGACTTAGAAATTTACTATTTAGTTCTTTCATACTCATTGTTCCCAGTTTTAGTTCGTAAAATTTATTATCCCACTCCTCATGGTATTGTTTAAACAAAAAATTATTCTTAAAATATTTCTTAAAGGTACTCTAGTTAATTTTTTTCTCCCTAATACCTTTTACTCTTTTTAGGTCCTACCACCAAATATTTTCCTTCCCAGTAAGGTTATAAATAGCCATTCTAGCTTTCAATTGATTAGAGTAATTATAAATTTGAAAATATTTCTTCATCCTAGACAGCCATGATTCAACCTCTTCTCCCTTCTCAGTTTCACCATTAAATGTTGGTGGCTTAATTTTCTTGAATTCTCCATAGATTTGTTCGTAAGGTTTAAAATTTCTCTTTCTTGTATGATGATTATCTTTGCTACTATCACTAGTATATTGATAATTCTTTTTATGTGGATCGCCATAAACCTCAGAATATGAGCTACTTTCGATTTTAAACTGTTTAGTCTTTTTATCTTTATGTTTGTAAGGAATATATTAAGATTATGTTCGTTTATCTTTTTCCTCATTCTAAAATCTTTCCATTAAAATCTGATTTAGCTCCTTGTGAGCTCTCAAAATTCTCTCATTTTCCTTTTTGACCGTTTCCATCTCTGTTTTTAGTTCCTTGATTGTTTTTAATAATTCAGAATAGTTATTTGTTATTTATTCTTATATAGGTTCTCTTTTAGAATTACTGTGTTTAGTATAAAAGGACTCTTTATCTGCATATTCTTCCAATATTTCCATACCTACAGATAACTCAGCAAAATTCTCTGCAAGTATAATACAAAAGAAAAGTAAGAAAAATCAGTATGCATGTTTTTAAATCTATTGTTCTATTTATGCAAGTTGAGCCACGTTCCGGCCTAGTGTCTCAACCTTGTGCTCTGATACTGCATGTAATAACCCAAAAATTCAAAGAAATTTAAAATTTTTCATGTAACATTAAATTTTCAAGGATGACATTGCTAATGAACCATAACTGTTAGCAGTTACTCAAACAATAATATTTAACAATGAGCATTATATTTCTTTAATTTTATATAATTTAAAAGTTTATCTTTAAAGTACTATGTTAGGCATGTTAACACATCGGTTTATGTTTTAGAAGGCAAGAAAGGAAACTGCATCTTAATCTGATGCTAAATATGTTATTACTTTCTTTTGTCAAGTAGGAAAGAATCTTAGATGAGATTGGGTCTTACTTAGCTTTCAGCTTACGCAGTGGACTGATGCTTCTTTTACAGGTTCTAAACAGGTAAGCAGTGTGGTTACCAGTAAAAAAATTTCCAGATCAAGAATAATATTCAACTAGCATAGGATAAAATGCTTGTAGTAATGTTTGTTTGCAGCTTGACTTTGTAAAATGTATTGTTGGTATTTTTAATGTTATCAAGCTGCATAACTGATTGTAATAAAACTACTGGGAAAGAAATGGGTATGTGCATTTAGTTTTACCACCATAGTACTTGATCCAAATAATCTTCCTTCTTGTATTTTCAATTATATGCTTATATTTCATTTTGAGATGTTATAGCTTAAGAATAGTTCTAATTCTACCTATCAGAGCATAGTGTCCTAACAATTTTATAAACGAGAAGATATGTTACACATACTTGCATCCCTAACTACATATTTGTCGTTTAGAGATTGGACTAAGGTGATGTTCATATCTATTTGAGTTCATTTTAAACTTTAATACTCTACGTTTGTGATTCTTCTAAATCATGTATTGTTACTTAGTTTTCTCGTATATAAAACCTTGGTTTATATGAGCTCTTAATTACAATAAGTATATTGTGATTTCTAAATGTATTATCATACTGATCCTTGCTCCAGGATTCTTATGATTATTTATCTTCATGTAACAATTTATCTTCCTTGATTTGTAAACTACTAATGTCAAAATTAGACCTTAATTAAAATGAGGGACTTTATATATGTTTAGGTTATATTTAAACTATGCATAAACCCTAGTGTAAAAGAACACCTAACACAAAGTAAAAGGTTTAAGGTTAAGTGAAGAAAAATCAAAATGAGGTTATAAGATTATCCAATGATTTTTATAAGGTTTTGACTTGAATCCTAATGATTATGCACGATTCAAATCGAGACTCTCAACTATAGCTCGATACCCATAATTTGTAAATTATTTGATGGACACGTGGTTGGTGATTGAATGTTAGGGTTTTCATTGAATTGAGATGCCATAAAACTGCCTTCAAACCTTAAAAAATGTGTTTTGTTTTAGTCTGGACCATGGAGTGGTCGAGGCGAGCGCTCGTGGCCCCCATGCTTGGTGTCGAACCTCCGTTAAAATGCACAAAGGCCTTGTGGGATTTTATGAGCTAGTGTGGAAGGCTGAGTAAGAAGTCTTTCTGCCATTGTGAGGTGGTTTTTAACTTTGTAGAGAGTACTGAGAGTTTGAGTTGTATTCACCTTTATGTTACTGTGATAGTTGGAACTCTATAATTATATGGAGTGCAATGGGGGTTGTTCAGTGTGTGCACTGAGTTCTTGTTGACTGTTCATTCCTCCATGAGCGTTTTGGTCTTATCTTGTCACGTCCTGAGACTCCATCTTGGATACTCCACACTTGCATGTTTATGTTTGTAGGGTTCCACTTCAGTTTGTAATGCTCACGAGGGAAGCAGGGTAACACTGCTACATTCAGTAGCTGCACCGTGATCTTGGTAAGAATTTCAACTATTTACTATTTTAAAATAAATATAAAATTATTTATTTTAGGATTTTTTATTAATCCTTCATCTTCTATTGATTTTATTTGTGCAGACTCATAAAAGTGGCTCGAAGTACTGTTAACTTTGTCAACAGAGCTTTCGGGAAGGCTTTGAAACCGGTGATCCTCAGTTTCACCTGGGTTTTCTCCTGCATAGTTGTGAGGTGGATTTTTATGGCATTGCCATGTGTTGTTGTTGTTGGTTCGACCATGGTCATTAGTTACTCTATTTGTTTATATTAGTTGCTATTTTTAAAATCCCTAGTGGTTGTTTGTAATGTGAGGGTATGGGCCTTCACAGCCATGACTTACATACTTAGTTTAGAGCCTTCTCGGCCTTAGTTGAATGTATGGTGATAAAAAAAATTTAAAACTGGCTTTAAGTCGTGACTTTACTATCAGACCATTTGGTCGCTTCATGAGGATTTGATTAGCATTTTAAAGGAAACTTTGAGGGCTTTTCTTACAACACTAATCACTTTGGTAAAGGGATTTCATAGTTGAACATATGGTTGTTTCGATTTTGTGAACTCTGTTTTAAGTAATGATACTTTTATGTAAGATTTTAAGCTTTGAATGATAAATACAAGCTGTGAGCCGAGACTCAGTTTCTTGAGTTTCACTTTTATTATTAAAAGAATTTTCAAAGCTTAATGTTGAATTAGCAGTATCTTTGTTTGGTTTATTTTAACTATTTTTATTGTTATTTACCTTTTTCGATGGTTAGGGTTAACTAGATCAGTAATAAATTTTGTTTCTTCCTAAAAGGACAAAGATTTGATAATATTTGGTTTAAAAAAAATTTTTGGCAACAAAATTAATAATACTGCAATTAAATTATGGAAATAGGATTGAGTATATTATTATTAAATAAATCTATCTCTTTTCTATAATTTCTGAAATATATTGCTAGGTTTGGTGTTGTAAAATTTGAATTTAATTAGTGTGAAATAATTATTATTTTGTAAACCCTAATTGTTTTTATTAGTTTATAGAGATAGTAATTTGGTTTTAGTAACCCTAATTTACATTTTCTCATGAATGATCTAACTAGGTAAATAGCTAATCTAAAATACTGTTTTACTAAGTTAAACCTAGTTGAAATATTTCATTGTTCCTATATTATTTATTTAGTTCTACTTACTAGATTTATAATTTGTAAGTTTACTAGTTTTACTATATAAAATATTATATATACTAGTATGTAATATTTAAATTTGTTCTCCTATATTTAATTAGTTAATTTAAATACTTTAAATAAATAATACAAATACACCTAAAGTTCTGTAAATAATTTACACAAAATCCTATAGAAAGTAATCATTTGCATATGCATTCAAGTTTTATTGAATATACTTATTTGAAATAAATATATTTGTTGTACTAGAGTGTTGCCTTGCAAAAGGTGTGGAAAAATACAGTTTAGGTAATTGTTTTCCTATGTATCAATCTATTCATAAATTTCTTTACTAATTTACCCTAATCGAGTTAATTACTAATTTTCATAGCATATATAATTCTCCTATTTAACCCTGAACAGAAATAAAATAACAATATACTATATTAATGAAAACTCTTAAACTTTCTAGATGCAGTGAATAAGTAAAATAACTGAACTAAGAAAAGTCTAGAAGTATAGATGAGGTGACAACAGCTGAAGTAGTTTTTTCCTCCCAACCAACTCTTGGAGAAGAGATGGAATGCAATTCTTAGGATCCCCGAGCTTGTCTCCTAGTCCTCCTAGTAGAGTACTGGGTGAGAGATGTAGTCTTGAGATCCTCTGCAACTCCACTGAGTGTTCAGCAGTAACTCAGTTCTACTTACAACAATAAGAAATTCAGCTTAGAATAGTTGCACTAGTTCAATCTTCAGCACTTATCCCCTCAAACTTACTTCATCTAGTCCCCTCCATCGAATTTGCATGTGCACTTCATTCACTCAGAATTATCACAAATCCAGAAAAATGAGCAGCCTCAGATGTCTTCAATGGGAAGTTTTTATTGGCATGCCTAGGTCTTTTGGGTCAATTTTTACTTAATGAGACACCTTCTCCTGTTCCACTTTCTTGGGGAATCATGAGCACAAAAATAGGGAAGTTTCCACCTCCAACAACTAGTAGTAGTTTGACGATGCTACCACATGTCAATATGCTCTCAACCTAGTCTCCTCCACCAAGTGACCAGTAAACACTCATTTAACAGATTCCCTATTTTGTTGTCTCGTCTTTTATTTATTTATTAATAAAATATTCTGCAATACACAAAATTAATATTGACCCCACTTGGTCATTAATTACAAACTTTAACATAAAATATAACATAATGTTCCTCAAAAACATAAAATTGTTTTGCGAATTGGGGCATGTGACAAAAAGTGCCAATAACAAGCAATCACTTGTTTCCATTGAGAATAATTCCAGACATGAAAGGAAATACAAATACATGAAATGCATTTAAGGAAGAAAGCAAAGAATCAGACAAGCATTGCGATAAGAAAGAAAAAAAACGTTGATTTCCAATAGCATTTCCAACAAAATATTAGGATGAGTTATTCATGTGGCATTGCATATTTGGACATCTGGATTTTGGTGGGTAAAAGCTATTGCAGAAAAATAATATGGTGAAAGTATTTCCATTGATCAATATATGAGAGAGAGTTTGTGAAGGTTGCATTTTTTACAAGAAACATAGAGAGACTTTTTTAGTTGAAAAGTCATATAGATCACACACGCCACTTGAGATTGTGCACTCTGATATTTGTTTCCCAATGTAGACATCATCCATGGGTGGCTGCAATTATTTTCTTACTTTTTTTGATGATTTCACAAGAAAAACATGGGTATATTTTGTAAAACATAAATATAATGCATTTAGTTGATTTCAGCAGTTCAAGGAATTCTTGGAAAACCAGAGTGGAAAACAAAAATCCTAAGGAAGGTGTTGACGGGCCTAAGATGGCACAATTGTCAACCGAGAGGCAACCTGATCCGAAAGTTTTCAAAGATGCTCTCAGTCATTAGGTAGCTGCCCCTGATGGGTTTAAGGCCCCGTTGCCTTCCCTAAACTACTCCCAGCTACAGGAAAAAGGCCTAAAAGAAAAAAAACCCTGTTCGTTAACTAAATCCATATTATACCTATGAATATACACAAAAAATTGTTAGAGATGATTAATAGATTAGTTTAATATATTACACAAATAACAGCTGGAATTAATAAAACAATTAATCTATGAATACAAGAATAAATAATTAAAGAAATATTAACAGCTTCAATGAATTTACATAAGTTACAGTATAAACACATGTACATTAATAACAGGATTAATATCATAACTTATCAAAATCTTAATGTCATATCTGATCCAATATGGGTTTTCTGTAAAATAAATGAAGAGAGCTATCATTAACCTAACCTAATTGTCCTATCCTGATCAGAAGCGAAGAAACATTAATCTTGAAATCAATTTGCAAATAATTCTACTGTAATCTTGAAAGTATTCAGAAGAAATTCAGAAATTAAACAAGATAATACAGTGAACAAGTATATCACACACATCATGATGAAAACATCAAATCTACTATGTGACATATATCAGCAAATTAAAACCAACACAAGTCGACAATTAAACATAATGCATTTGCATAATTCATTAAAGAAATAATGACAAGGCATAAATACTATAGAAAGAAGTGACAAGATCAAAATGATATCATAAATACACTTGCATAGCATAAATACTGTAAGTATATATATAGATATAAACAGTCAAAATCTTCTACAACTTGTAACAAAAAATTGTCTTAGGTTACAGGAAATAATTACAGTGATATTGTCTCTCCCTTTTCCCAACTATTGACCCCCTATCCAGTAATACATGTCTCCTTTAAATACATTTAATCTCACATGGAGATAGTTCTATAAATATGGAAACTACAAAATCGAAATCTTAACCAATTTCATTTAAAAATGACAAGTTAAACTGTCATTTTTCTACATACGTTATAATGTCTCGAAATTGGAAAGATTCGATTTATAACACAAAATCACAAAATGATAAAGGCACTAACGATTTAGTGACACCTGGGAAACAACAAAGCCAACCGATTTGTTCACGATTCCCCAGAGATCATCTTCAAAATGAGCGATCCAAGAAAAACACATCAACCATATAACTTGCAACACTACACATTAAAAAAAACTAATTAACACATGTAAGAGAAAAATAAAGTAAACTACATAAACCATGAATTAATTCAAACCAATACCTATCACAAAAATAACTTGATTGTCACTTGATTATAAACTTCAAACCTAAAATCTTCTTAAACATATATACAATAGAGAATGTGGCCGAAATTTTATAGTTTTACAAGAGCATTAAAGACCTGTATATTCACACCATTCGCCAGATTCTGTGAATGACCTTTGAATTGCATTAAATTGACCTGAGCATTGATCTCACGCACTTTTTCCTCACTCTTATGATTCTCATTTTGCAGTTTCAGGACTCTCCGAATAAGCCTGTTTTTATGCTTCTTCAGACGCAGCAAACACTTATCATTGGAATCAGATTTATCTTTCATCCTTGTATTCTCAGCTTTCATATCATCACGATGCGCTACCATTACTGTTATTTATTTCTCAATCCTATGTATTTTATCCAACAAACAGTTTACAAATAACGGGTGAACCATTTCACCAATTCTATAGAAACCCAGTAAATTCGCTTCTACAGACTTGTCTTTAACTGGAGAATCAACCACAGGGTCAACCTGAAGATTCTTATCAAACACATGGGGACTATTATCTGTATGGTTCACAACAGGCTCATGATCAATATCAAGGCCATCATTAGGTGGGACAGGATTCTCTTCTTCGTCATCTAGCACAACTGTTTCAATGTCTTCGTTATTGCTCACGGAAGACTTAACAGCATTAACTTTGGCTAACCTACTCCTCGTAAACCTTCCAGTAACCCTATCAGTCGGCCTTTTTCCCTTCTGTTCGCAGGTATTATCATTATGCTTCGGCATGATAGGGGATAAGTTTAAAGACTTCCTCATACGCTTGGAAGGGACGAGAGTACCAGGACTACACACAGGAGTGGGAGCAGGATCACCGCGAACGTTGGGGCTTACACTTTCTTCAGGGTTTGACACAGAATTGTGCACAGGTGAAGCCGGAGCTCGACAAGGCTCTTGATGCCTAACACATTCTTCAGGGTTATCAAATTGACAATGGCAGAATGCCAAAAATCCATTCTTTTTGAGAAAATCATCCCATGACTAATTTTAGTTACTCAGCTCTCTTTCTACCAATATCCTAACTAGGCCATGATGAAACAGACTGTGACCGATGTTCTTCGGGCCCTTTTTAATGGCCGAAGACATCTTGGTCAAACTCTGAACTAAATAATAGGAAAAATTCAAAGGAAAACCAAGAAAAACAGCCAACAATCGAAGGTGATAAACATAAGCCGAGGAAAGACGACCCTCACAGGTCACGTACTCGTGAATAACATCTAGAACTAGTCGCCATTATTTCTACAAAAATTTCCCTGATATACCAGTTTTGAAGGACACCTCCTGGCAGGGATTCTTCAACATCTGCCTCCATTCCGTTACCTCCATCTTCTTGTACTTGAACCAGCGTTCATCTGTCAATGGAAAACCGGTAGCCAGAGCAACTGAGCACTCGTCGACCCTAAATTAGAGGTCGGCGATCTTAACCCTAGCATCAGATAGCGACAAATCAAATAACCTGGTCACCTCAGGGTTTGAGTCCATAAACTTGCGAATGAATGAAAACCAACCAACTGCTTCAACATTAGCTAAGAGTTCAGGGTTTCCATCACAAAGTTTCATGTCATTGGGCTCAACCCTAACCACCAGAGCCATAGCTGCAAGTGCAAATGCACACAGTCGCACACAGAAAAGATACCACAAATCGAAACCCGACAGTAAACTGGAGAGCGAGCACTCAGGATGCAGACCTAGCAGAACACAAAGGCAATGAAAACCAACGCTCTCATAAATAAAATACACCATGAGAAAACCCAGAAAAGATCCCTGTACACTCGGCATGGAGGAGGGAGAATAATCACGCAGAGCGGTAATCAAGTGATAAAGAAATGACAATGAAGACTCTAGACTAGACTCGTTTTGCCCTTATTTATCCGACCCGATCGACATACAATCACACCATAAATTAATCACAGGTGTTAAACGATCAGGTAGCCACGATGCTGAGCACGTACTGGTAATTGATTGTCATTACAGAGCTACGTACGTGTAATGATATCGTATCTATCTACAATTGAATGGATCAAATGGCGACGTGAGTCAAAACAACCATAGGGGATGAACCTTAAGCGTTTAAACATCAACCTTACTCTATAATGTTTTAAATCTTTGAAGGTGGAGAGCATATGGCATGACATCAAACCAACCCCAAACTTCACATGCAAACTATAAATTAAGATATGGAGCATATTGTAAAGATCGAGATCAAATAATAAAGTTGGACTGCACATGATTCGGAAGTTAAACAACGAGCCTTGGAGGTAAAATTTGCATGAACATTTGATAAGGTACCAAACAATACCATAATCGACCTTCCAATTTCACAACCTTATTAAAAACCACACAAAAATGCAAATACAAATCTCAAGTTATAAGCATTCTAATAAGGCTTATGGTCAGGTTATAGTGAAAGGTATGGAAATCAAAATAGTCACACCCTAATCTGAAAGGTAAGCCAATTTCAAAATAATAATTTCAATGCAGTGGTTTATGTTACCTAACCATAATTCACAAAGGTTGTAAAAACATGGAATTTCATTGTTTCAGTAGTTTCTGATTCCTTAGATAAAAACAAGAAATTCAAACATTTCATCAAAACAAAATAAAATTTTGTTTGATGAAATTTGTTTTTTAAAGGCTGTTGGGTAGGAGCACAATAGATGGCGACTAACTGGGCGGAACAGTTATCTCTGAATTCTTGACCTGAAACCATGCAATCAAAACATTAGATCCCTCTTGTATACCATTATACAGAATTCCATATTTTAGTGTCTCAAACAAATTCAGGAATTTCATGTTTCTAAAAACTTACCAGAAATTTATTGTTCAGATTAATTATTTGATAAAGATCAGGTCTCTTACAAAAATCAGTCCAAATGAAGTAAGACAATAAGTGGCTTGATTTTAAAGAATGAAATCCCAATACCACAAGCATGGCCCTACTACCAGCAGGCATCCATAGCCTCGACAGGGTTGCTTCAAAGCCCGAAGAATGCCAATATCCCATCTGCTAGTTATAGATATACAATATTGACTAGGTTGAACTGTTATCATCATCATTTAGTTTTATTTATTTATTTATTTATTTTTATTTTTATCATTATACCTCTGAAAGCCATGGTTCTGGCTTGGTAACCAGATAGTAACCATGTCAGTCACCAATCTGCATTACAGTAAATAAACGGGCTCGTGATGAGACCTTTTATCCCTGGGTGTTTTGTCCAAAGGCCATTGTCGAGGCTTGGTGACCGAAAATGACAATGTTATTGAATGCAAACCTATGATCCTAAACAGACTGGCTCGTTATTAGACCCTCTGTCCTTCAGATTATTTTAGAAAAATATTTGAATCCAACCATGGCCAAATTGTAGTTATGTTTAATCTCCAATGAGATTATCTTAGCAGATAGGGAGGCAAATCTAATTCTCTTCACGATAGGGAGTGGCGTAAAAGACTCAAATAGATAACCTTGACAAATACTGCCTTAATCCTTTTGGAAAAATCTTTGCAGAAACTCATCTAATTAATTTATACTTTCATATTTTAAAAATTTCTGGTAAAATCTAGAAAGATGAGAAACCGTTCACTGTTCAATACGTTAAACATCATGGCAATATTCAGGATAGTAGACCATGATGCATGATTTGCAAGTTAATTACAGGATTTGATGAAAGTCATCAGTTTGAAGTTTAACTAATTGATCATTCTCAGACATTACGCAAATAAAATAGTGAATAGATATGAAAAGAAATTCAAAACAAACAAAATAAAATAAACACTCCAAAAGAAAATTCCACAAACCGAGATACCACACAAGGTATATACAGGATAATCCCTTAATAGGGATCAGCAAAAATATTTTTTTATCAGATGACCATTTACTGGAAGGCTCTCGATGTCTCCCTCCAGCATCTGCAACCTAAATGTGCTAGGACCAAGTTTTTCTACAATGATAAATGGTCCCAGCCATAGGCATTGGAACTTAGTATGTTTTCCTCTGTCTTCGTGCTCTTTGTCCCATTTCAGCACTAGGTCACCTACTTCCAGATTTCTACTGGCTGATTTTCGGTGATCGAACCAACGTTTCACCGTCTTCTGATGTTGGTCAAACTTCTTTCTGGCTAACTCCCTTTCTTCTTCCATCTTAAGCAAGGTATTAATTCTATGTTCCATAGCCGAACATGATGTTTCTTGCACTGACTGGGAAAGCTGTAAAGAGGGTAAAAATAGATGAGGAGGCAAGATAGCTTCTTTACCGTATACCAAGAAAAAGGGAGAGTTACCTATGGCATCCTTGGGAGTCACCCTGTCAGCCCACAAGGCATTTGATAAAGCGTTATGCCAGTTTCTATGACGATTAACCACTGTGCGTTTCAGAATTTTGATTAAAATTTTATTGGAAGATTCAGCTAATCCGTTACCCTGAGGATAATAATTAGATGAATATTTTAGCTTTATTCCTTTTTCCAATGCTTATTCTATTAATTTTACAGAAGATAAATAGGTTGCATTGTCAAAAATCAAAGATTCTGGAACACCAAACCTGGTGACAATAAAGGAGTCAAGGAAAGATATCACCTGTTCTGAGTTAACCACTCGCAAAGGGATGGCTTCAACCCATCTAGTGAAGTAATCGGTGGCTGTCAGGATGTATTTGTGCTACTATGAGGAGGTTGGTTTAATTGGACCAACAATGTCCAAGCCCCATTGTTGAAATGGGAATTCAATAATAACAGGCTGGAGAGGTAACGCTGCTTTCTTAAGTTTGTCGCCTGTTCTTTGACACTCCTGACATTTCCTAGCAAAGGCATATGCATCCTTAAACAAAGTAGGCTAGTAATATCTGGCTTTGAGTATTTTATGTGCAGTGGTTTCTCTGCCAAAATGTCCCTCGGCTGGCCCTGCATGTAATTGAGGCAGCACACTATCAGCTTCATTCCTTTCTAAGCAACAAAGGAGAACCCCTTCAAAATTCTTTTTGAACAGAATATTATCAATCAGCTGATAAGGGGCAGATTTTAGTCTCAAATCCCTTTTGCTACGTGAATCTAAATGTTCAGGAGAATTTCCATGCATCAGAAAAAATTTAATGTCATGATACCAGGAATCAGAGGGGGCTGATATTGGCAAAACCTCCCTTTCAAACAAAAAATGTTCATCGACGAAGTGCAAATAAGATTCAGAGACATCTGAAGATCCGGCCGCCAACTTGCAAAGTCCCTGTCCTCTGACAATATTTAAAGGCTTGATCTCCAGGTCATATTCCTGGAGTGTTGTAACCCAATGGGATCGCTTTTCACCCAGGTCCTTTTGCACCAAAAGATTTCTGACTGCAGAATATGGCACAATAACCTTGGTGTGTGACTTCAGTAGATAAGGCCTAAAATGTTTTACTGACTTAAAAACAACAAATGCTTGTTTGTCTACTTCTGGGTAATTGAGCTCTGCGTCGTTCAAACCGGAACTCATAAAAGCAATGGGAGCTTCATTGTTTTCCTGATTTTTCTGTGTTAAAACAACAGCATATGAAGAGTCAGAAGCAAATGTATACAAAATAAATGGTCTAGAGAAGTCTGGGCTTATTAAGGTAGGAGCTTCAGCAATAGCTTTTAGTATATCATGAAAATATTACTTTTCTTCAGCAGACCATTTGAAATCAGCATCTTTCTTAATCATTTTCTGAAGTGGTCTGACAATTTCAGTGAAACCAGGAATAAACCTGGAAACAAAATTTATCTTCCATAGAAAAGATTGCATAGTTTTCTTTGAATGAGGCATAGAAATCTGTGCTATAGCCTGGGTATGTTCAGGGTCAATATTGATACCTTGTTTTGAAACTACAAAACCCAATAACTTACCTTCAGTAACTGCAAAGATGGATTTCTTGGGATTCAAGGAGATTCCATACTTCCTGCAACATTCAAAAACCCTCCTAAGATGTGTTGGGTGATCAGCTCTGTTTTTTGAAAAGACCGTTATATCATCAGGGTAAATGACGACAAATTGGCTGATTAAGCCTCTGAACGCAATATCCATTTCCCTTTGAAACGTGGCTCCAGCATTAATTAAGCCAAACGGCATTTTCCTGTAGGAATAAGTTCCCCAAGGAGTTCTAAAGGTTGTTTTTAGCTGATCTGTTTTGGATACTAGTACTTGATTGTATCCCTAAAAGCCATCTAAAAGTGAGAACATTTCAGATCCAGAGACCTGTTGTAATATCTTTTCCATAGGCAGAACATGATAGTTGAACTTTTATGAAACCTTGTTCAGATTTCGGAAATCAATGCACAACCTAATATCACCACTTTTCTTTCTAACGGGGACGATATTTGTTACCCACTGCGCATGCCATACTGGAAAAATTATTCTAGTAGCTAGGAGTTTGTTAAGCTCTTTCTTAACAGCCGGTTCTAGGCTAGGGTGCATTTTTCTCAATTTCTGCTGAAATGGTTTAGCATGTTCTTTCCTGGGGATGACATGTTGCATTATGTTTGGATCAAATGTCTTGAGATCGTCATACATCCAAGCAAAAATGTATTTAAACTCATTAAAGAGTCATATGAAGGCTATTTTTTCTTGGGGAGTACACGTACTGCCTAGATTTACACATTGAGGACTGTGCTCGGTGCATAAATTTACGACTTCAGATTGCATAGTGGAGCTGTTGGTTTTACAGTTCCTCACACCTTTAAATTTGTCCTTCAAATCATAAAATTTCTCAAGTTTAATAACAGATCTAGGAAGAGTATTGACCTGATCAAGAGACTCTTTAATTGAACAAGGCTTATGAATTACCGCAAAGTTGTATAGATCTTCATCATGAGTCATTTCATCGATGACTGCATCTTTGAAAGTGTCCTTCATGGTCAAAAATTTGATCAACTACTCATCATGGTCAAAGATTCTCCAGTTGACAACATTGTCAGGTATGGAAGGCCTAAAAAGCAGTTTAACAGAGAAAGAATTAGCAAGCATCCCTTCAGATGGAATTAACCTTGAAGCAACGTTTGCTAGGAGATCTGCTTCCTAATTCAAATAACGAGGAATAGAATTTATATTAAAAGCTTCAAATGATAGTAATAAATTCCACACCTCTATCTGGTAATTTCTTAGATGTCCAGCAATGCAATGTACAGTGTTACGTACCTATCTAACGATAATTTCAGAATCTCCTAACACTACGAAAGCTTTAGCTCCTAGATCAATTGCCTTTTTCAGCCCTTGAATAAGGGCCTCATATTCAGCAATATTATTGGTGCATTCAAATTCCAACCCGCAAGCAACAAAGTACCTTTTTCCCTGAGGATCTATTAACAGGAAAATGGCCCCAACTCCTTCCTTTGACTTAGATCCGTCAAAGTATAGAGACCAAAGGCCATCATTCAGGTCCAAATGTGCAGTGTTTGGAACTAGAATTTTGTCTGAAACTTATGTAAAATGGAAAACTTCAGATTGTTGTTCCGAATCTTGGATTGATGAAGTTTCAGCCTCAAGGTTTCCAAAGAAAGAACCAACCATGTAATTTCCCATTATGGTATCAGTAAATAGCACCAGCTTGTTTGAGTCATCCAGTTCGGTGACCGTGTGCTTCATATAACGTTCTTGATCAATTCTGATTTTATTTGGACGACCATTATGAGGTATCCATAAGTGTGACAAGTCCATCGCAAAATATCCCTTCAGTTTTTCAGACCAGTCTCTGCTGAGGAACAAGCCATATGCCTCGGGGATATCTGCAACAATTATGTCAATGATGAAATGAACCTGAGGGTTTGAGGCTAACCTTATCAGCACTTCGTTCAACTTTCCTATTACCTTTACATTAGATCAGTCAAGTTGCACAATGCTCGTATCACACGGTACGGGGACTGCATTAATTTTTTTGCATACCGAATATGGCATAACATTTTTATAATCCCCTGAGTCTATCATACAATTGTGTACTTTACGATTGCAGATTTCAAATGTAAGCAGAAAAGGAGGAGTTGAGGAATCTAATTTCTTACCTATGGATGAGGCATTGACTGAAGATTTTGTTGTGTTGTCTTTAGTATTAGCAGAACTGTTTTGAGTGGAGGAAGATTTGCCATTTTTACTCAAGGAAACCACCTGCATCATCTTATCTCGAATCACAGGCAACTTGAGGAGTTCATAAATAGAAATGTTGGATCTGATTTTCTTCAAATCCTCAACCAAGTCATATTCCAAATCAAGAGATGGTGTTGACTTAGTGTTGGGAGGTTGGTTTTTTGTTTTGACAATTGAACTGTCATCTGTAGACTTTGTAGAAGGTTCCCCTGAGGGCTGATATTTCTTGCTTCTAGTGTTATATTGATGTTGATTGACATTCACAACAGCCACATCTTCATCATCAGTCAATTCGGTGGTATCCCAGAAGTGACTAATAACTTGAGGAGGTTTATCATTAGTGTTGTTGTCAGTGCCTTGGGTATCTTCAGAATTCTGGCTTGAAGATTGGGTTTCATTTTCAGCTGATGTTTCTAGGCCTAAAACCAATAATTTTAGGAAACTATTAATTTCATCTACAGTATTAGCCTCAGATGGCGGGGTTTGTTTTGCAGCTGTATTTTGGAATGGTCTTCTAAAAGGCTGTCTAGGTGGTTCTTTATTCAGAGTGCTTTCAGAAGTACCTTTCTTCAAGTATATGATTTCATTGGATAGTTTCTTTATGACTCTTTGAAGACTGTCCATGTCTAGTGTATCTTGACCCTTCTTCTCAAGATTTGTGGTTTTGGAAGGAATATCAGCCTTTTTGCAAGAAGAAGATGCAGAATCAGTGTCTACCCCAAGGTTTGTCTTAATAGCAAACATGTCTTTCTCGACCTTAATGGCTTCATCAAAAGTTTTAGTGAGAGTAGGCTTGGCAGCTCTCCTGACAAACATGGCCATAGACACGGGTAGGGCTGAAGTATAAAATTCAATAGTGACATCCTCAGCCGTCCTTGAGGTGGCAGGGATTCTGTTTCTAAGAGTCAAGAACCGTTGGTTAAAATCTTTAACCTTCTCCTTGGCTTTCATACGGATCCTAGACAATTCTAACACCAGCATAGCTGGAGTCTTATCATCTCCAAACTTGTTCATGAAATCCAACTCAAATTCGTTCCAGTTGGTAATAGAACCAGCGGTAAGTGAAAAATACCAAGTCGAGGCTTTCCCTCAAATGTGTAAGGGAAAAGTTGACAAACTACATCTTCGTGTTCAACATCCAGAAGCCGAACTGCTAGCATGAATTTTTTCACATGATCTTCTGCAGGCTCTTTCAGCTCAGGGTTGAACTTGGGTAACAACTTCTCAGGATTCTTTGGCAAAGGATGTTGATCACCTGGAACAGCAACCGCATCCTGAGCTAACCATGGCATATTGGCATTGGGGTTTGGGTTTACACCTGCCATGTTCCTTGGTGATGGAGGTGGTGAAGGTGGAGTTTGAGAAACGTGAGGAGGTGAGTGAGGTGGTGATGGTGGTCGACCAGACCCTCCTGTAGCAGGTGGTCCTAAAGAAGATGAAGCTTGATTGGTGCCTATTAGAGACTCTTTTAATTGATAGTTAGAGAAGACACCTAAAGGTTGATCTTGCTCTTCAGGTGTAGATTCAGTATGGTAAGTGCGTGGACATCTCATCTGTGGAAGAGGAATTTCGGTGCATTGGATTCCAGTAAGATTTGAATAGGCTCTTGTTAAAATCCTGCGGGATTCGTTGATGGCTTGTTCGAACTGATCAAGTTCTTCAGGTGGATGGGCACTGCTAGCATTGAACTGATGAATGAGATTTCGAACGGTATCATTCAACAGAGTCTCATCTAATGACTGGAATGTTTGTGGTTGAGATGATGACTGTATTTGAGGGGTAATGGGCTGATTAATTTTGTGAACAGGGTTGTTTTCATCAGCCATTTGCTTAAGCTGGCCCTCCTTCTAGCTCCATTTTTGACGGGCCTATGATGGCTCAATTGTCAACCGAGAGGCAACTCGATCCGAATGTTTTCAAATATGTTCTCAGTCATTAGGTAGCTACCCCCGACGGGTTTAAGGCCCCGTTACCTTCCCTAAACTACTCCCAGCTACAGGAAAAAGACCTAAAAGAAGAAAAACCCCTGTTCGTTAACAAAATCTATATTATACTTATGAATATACACAACAAACTATTAGAGATGATTAATAGATTATTTTAATATATTACACAAATAACAGTTGGAATTAATAAAACAATTAATCTATGAATACAAGAATAAATAATTAAAGAAATATTAACAGCTTCAATGAATTTACATAAGTTATAGTATAAACACATGTACATTAATAACAGGATTAAAATGATAAATTATCAAAATCTTAATGTCAGATCCGATCCAATATGGGTTTTCTATAAAATAAATGAAGAGAGCTATCATTAACCTAACCTAACTGTCCTATCCTGATCAGGAGCAAAGAAACATTAATCATGAAATCAATTTGCAAATAATGCTACTGTAATCCTGAAAGTATTCAGAAGAAATTCATAAATTAAACAAGATAATACAGTGAACAAGTATATCACACACATCATGATGAAAACATCAAATCTACTATGTGACATATATCAGCAAATTAAAGCCAACACAAGTCGACAGTTAAACATAATGCATTTGCATAATTCATTAAAGAAATAATGACAAGACATAAATACTGCAGAAAGAAGTGACAAGATCAAAATGATATAATAAATACACTTTCATAGCACAAATACTGTAAATATATATATATATATAGATATCAACAGTCAAAATCTGCTGCAACTTGTAACAAAAAATTGTCTTAGGTTACAGGAAATAATTATAGTGATCTTGTCTCGCCCTTTTCCCAACTATCGACCCCCTATCCAGTAATACATGTCTCCTTTAAATACATTTAATCTCACATGGAGATAGTTCTATAAATCTAGAAATTACAAAATCGAAATCTTAACCAATTTCATTTAAAAATGACAAGTGAAACTGTCATTTTTCTACATACGTTATAATGTCTCGAAATTGGAAAGATTCAATTTATAACACAAAATCACAAAATGATAAAGGCACTAATGATTTAGTGACACCTGGGAAACAACAAAGCCAACCGATTTGTTCACGATTCCCCAGAGATCATCTTCAAAATGAGCGATCCAATAAAAATGCATCAACCATATAACCTGCAACATTACACATTAAAAAAAACTAATTAACACATGCAAGAGAAAAATAAAGTAAACTACATAAACCATGAATTAATTCAAACCAATACCTGTCACAAAAATAGCTTGATTGTCACTTGATTATAAACTTCAAACCTGAAATCTTCTTAAACATATATACAATAGAGAATGTGGCCGAAATTTTATAGTTTTACAGGAGTATTAAACACCTGTATATTCACACCATTCGCCGGATTCTGTGAATGAAATTTGAATTGCATTAAAGTGACCTGAGCATTGAGCTCACGCACTTTTTCCTCACTCTTATGATTCTCGTTTTGCAGTTTCAGGACTCTCCGAATCAGCCTGTTTTTATGCTTCTTCAGACGAAGCAGACACTTATCATCGGAATCAGATTTCTCTTTCATCCTTGTATTCTCGGCTTTCATATCATCACGATGTGCTACCATTACTGTTATTTCTTCCTCCATCCTATGTATTTTATCCAACAAATAGTTTACAAATAACGGGTGAACCATTTCAGCAATTCTATAGAAACCTTGTAAATTCGCTTCTACAGACTTGTCTTTCACTGGAGAATCGACCACAGGGTCAACCTGAAGATTCTTATCAGACACATGGGGACTATTATCTGTATGGTTCACAACAGGCTCATGATCAATATCAAGGCCATCATCAGGTGGGATAGGATTCTCTTCTTCGTCATCTAGCACAACTGTTTCAATGTCTTCGTTATTTCTCATGGAAGACTTAACAACATTAACTTTGGCTAACCTACTCCTCGTAAACCTGCGAGTAACCCTATCAGTCGGCCTTTTTCCCTTCTGTTCGCAGGTATTATCATTATGCTTCGTCGTGACACGGGATAAGTTTAAAGGCTTCCTCATACTCTTGGAAGGTGCAGGAGTACCAGGACTACACATAGGAGTGGGAGCAGGATCGCCGCAAATGCTGGGGCTTACACTTTCTTCAGGATTTGACATAGACTTGTGCACAGGTGAAGCTGGATCTCGACAAGGCTCTTGATTCCTAACACATTCTTCAGGGTTATCAAATTGACAATGGAAGAATGCCAAAAAACCATTCTTTTCGAGAAAATCATCCCATGACTGATTTTGCTTACTCAGCTCTCTTTCCACCAATATCCTAACCAGGCCATGATGAAACAGACTATGACCGATGTTCTTCGGGCCCTTTTTAATGGCCAAAGACATCTTGGTCAAACTCCAAACTAAATAATAGGGAAAATTCAAAGGAAAATCGAGAAAAATAGCCAACAATCGAACGTGATAAACATAAGTCGAGGAAAGATGACCTTCATAGGTCACGTACTGGTGAATAACATCTAGAACTGGTCGCCATTCTTTCTGGAAAAACTTCCGTGATACACCAGTTCTGAAGGACACCTCCTGGCAGGGATTCTTCAACATCTGCCTCCATTCCGTGACCTCCATCTGCTTGTACTTGAACCAGCATTCACCTGTCAATGGAAAACCGGTAGCCAGAGCAACTGAGCGCTCGTCGACCCTAAATTAAAGGTCGACAATCTTAACTCTAGCATCAGACAACGACAAAGAAAATTACCTGGTCACCTGAGGGTTTGAGTCTATAAACTTGTGAATGAACAACAACCAGCCAACTGCTTCAACCTTGGCTAAGAGTTCATGGTTTCCATCAAAAATTTTCATGTCACTGGGTTCAACCATAGCCACTGGAGCCATAGCTACGAGTGTAAATGCACACAGTTGCACACAGAAAAGATACCACAAATCGAAACCCGACAGAAATGCAGACCTAGCAGAACACACAGGAAATGAAAACCAATGCTCTCATAAACAAAATATGCCATGAGCAAACCCAGACAAGACCCCTGTAAACTCGACATGGAGGAGGGAGAATAATCACGTAGAGCGGTAATCAAGTGATAAACAAATGACGACGAAGACTCCAGACTAGACTCATTTTGCCATTATTTATCCGGCCCGATCGACATACAATCACACCATAAATGAATCACAGGTGTTAAACGAACAGGTAGCCACGATGCTGAGCACGTATCAGTAATTGATTTGCATTTAAAGAGCTACGTACGTGTAATGATATCATATCTATCTGCAATTGAATGGATCAAATGGCGAAGCGAGTCAAAACAACCATAGGGGATGAACCTTAAGCGTTTAAACGTCGACCTTACCCTATAATGTTTTAAATCTTCGAAGGTGGCGGGCATATGGCATGACATCAAAACAACCCCAAACTTCACATGCAAACTATAAATTAAGATATGGAGCATATTGTAAAGATCGGGATCAAATAATAAAGTTGGACTACACATGATTCGGAAGTTAAACAACGAGCCTTGGAGGTAAAATTTGCATGAACATTTGATAAGGTACCTATTATGTTAGGAATTTGTTTCTTACCTTTTCATGTTCAATTACCTTTTTGATCAAGTTTCCTTTTTTCTTTGACTTTATCTTTTCAATTAATATAGGAGCTTTTGGGTATTTACATTAATTTTTAAGTTTTTTTTTGCGTTTAGAGTTATTTTGTTTTTTCCTCCCTTAGGTATTAAAGGGTTTTAAAATGTCATATTATTGAATGATGTGGTCAAAAATAGCATCTTGGGTATAGCTCATAGTTCAAATAGCTTTTAAACCACATGCAAAATGACAAAAAGCTGTAAAAAAGCACCAAAATAGCGTTAAAATTATTCTTGTAGCGCTGGAGCCAAAAAATAATGAAGGCGCGCTACAAGAATATCATGGCCCTCATTTCTTCCGATTTTCTAGCAAAAATTTGGCATTTTCTTGAATGATGAGAGACTAATCACGTATTGGAAGTGTTTACTACGTGTTGATTCAGGAATTATCATAAAAATAGGTGGTTCTACGTTGTGAGGGAATCATGGTCATCGTGAACCCAAAGGCAATTGATTTTGACAGGTAGCAGCGTGGTTTGATGTTTAATGTGAGATGAGTTTTCATTTGCATGCACATTCAAAGACGACGGACTTAGTGGAGTAACCATAATCACTGCAAAACTGGATATGCCCGTTGGGAAATAGAGTGAGGTTTTATGGAGTCACGGGAAATTAGGGCTTCATGATTGTGTTGTCTACAGTCAAATTGCATCCTGAAGGACACCTGTACATTCGAGGTGAACAACTTAACCACTCAGGTCATGATTTTAAACCACTGCAGTCAATCAATTAAAAGGTATTCCACGATAAGCCAATATAGCTGAAAATTTGGGGTTTTTTCTCTGGGGTTCGTTTTAGAAAAATTGATCAAGGGAAAGGTTAAATTGTGCTCTTAAATGAAATTTCATCCAAAGAAATAGCTTCCTGAGACATATTGATATGTTCCGTTAAGTGGAGGATTGAAATTTAGCTTTATATTGGACTATGCATTTGTTGAAGTTTACAAGAGGCAGGGTTGAAATACAATGTATGTTATGATGATCCAAATTTAATACTGCTGCTGGTGCAACATGAGATGAAGGAAAGGGACATTTCAGACAATATGAAAACCTATATAGCCTAAATACCTAATTTTTCTAGGTTTTGAAGTTCACTGTTTTTGAAAGCCAAAAGAAGCTGCGAGGAGTTAAAGGATTGAGAGTTGATGAAAGCTTATTATCATTTTGACACTAAGATTTCTGAGAGCTGACAATGGATTAATTTTAAGATGGTTTATTCTTTATACACCTTCTCATCTAATCTATAAACAGGCTGCATTTAGTCTAAAGGTTGACAGTTGTGATTCTTCATGTAATACTCTTTTTGTGCAGAGATGGTTTATACATGATTTTGGCAGGTTATGAGTACTAATACACAGGTTTATTCTACACGCTGGAGATGAACAACCAATAGAACAATTAAATTTCATGACAGTCACCAGTTGTAGTGAATATTTTGGAAGATTTCAAATGACCTAAGTCTCTTATGCTTATGATAAACCTAATATTTATTAGGAAAAAAAAAAGAACAGTTAGAGAGGATTAAGAAAAGCTGTCAGGAAAACCTAAGAAGATTTGCATAAAAAAGGGCAGTTACGAAGTCACTTGCTAAACCCTAAAACCTATACAGTTTCATTCTCTGAAGGAAAATGGGCAAGAGTGGTAAAATTAACAGAGCTGAACCTACTGATGTAGGTTGGATCGAAAAACTTCCTAGATGTGTTAAACTATTCCAACAGGCTGGTTGGCTTGAATTCTTTAAAAGAATAAATGGGTATAATGCTGAAGTTTCTTGTAAGTTTGCACAATGTTTTAAAGATGACATGGTGACCTTTGATACTCTTAAGTTCAGGCTGACAGTAGAACTGATTGCAGAAGCCACAGGGGTTAAGAATTAAGGTGAATTATGGTTTAAGAAATTTCCTTTTACCTTTGATCCTCAGAGATACCTATTACCAAATGTTACTCCTGACTGGAATAAAGGCATTCTTATTCAAAATTTCAGAAAGGAATGGGTTGAACCAATCAGAATTTTGCAGAGTTATATTACTTGCGAGGGCAGGTATGCTTATGTGTTTAAGTATCACTTCAGGTTTTTGCAACATATGGTGGGACAATCCAAGATGAACCTTCCATTTTTCCTACTCAAAAGCTTGCAGAAAATGGCTAGCAGGGTTTAAGGGCATATGGACCATTCCTCTCAGTCCATCTTTCATCATGGGCTAATTAAGATGATTATTAGCACTGTATTGTAGCATGAAGGTAAAAGTTGGGACTTCTTTCTTTTTTGGTCAGGTTTTCATGTCAAACAAGAAGATCAGTAGCCTAAGAGGCAAGCGGATAAAGGGAAGGTAATGATGAAGAAATTGTTAGTTTTTCAACATTTAAGCTAGCATTAGGTTAATATCTTTTCACTGAGAGATTAACAAGCACAAAAATAACATAAGCACATCACATGAGACAAGAGACACAAAGAGTTTTGATCAGGGAAACCATAAATGGAGAAAACCCCGCAACTTCCTCTAAGATAGTATCACCACAAGATGTGAAACCCAAAATAGTAAGATGACCTCCCAACACAGCAATAGCCTCCTGTCTTTTGTCAAGCCAAAGTATTTCCTTCTCCAATAGTGCGCCACACTTGAGAGAGCAAGTGATGTGTGTTTCAAGTGATAAATAGAGAGACTCTCACTCTCTATTTATATTCATCCGTTCACTTGAATTACATTTTCACACGTAGGATCGACCTAATATTACTTATGTGAGCCTACACCTTGATTAGTGTATAATAACTCAAGTGCCACAAAACTATGGGGACTTACCTAATGACTTGATATGACTTGTTTACATTATTAACCTTCCCGATCGGAACATCGAGGCATGACCACATGACTCAAATACATAATAGAAACATCCCGGAATAAACATCGGGTTACAATACAAATGATATATGGAAGAAGACATTACGAAGTCATCAATACATCAACACTCCCTCTTAACTAGGAAGGTATTCTTTCGACATGATTTTTAGCACTGGTCTTCTTCTCTGTATCAACTGGATCATCTTCGTCTTCGAGTCATCTTCATCTTCAAGTCATCTTCATCTTCAAGTCATCTGGATCTGGATCATCTCTTGATTTGGATTGTCATGGAACTAGATCTGGATCATCTCTGGTCATCATCACTGGATCTGGATCATCACTCGATCTGGATCATCATCACTGGACTGGATCTGGATCATCTCTCGATCTGGATCATCACTCGATCTGGATCATCATCACTGGACTGGATCTGGATCATCTCTCGATCTGGATCATCACTGCTGGATCTGGATCATCACTCGATATGGATCTCTCGGAGTCATCATAACTGGATCTGGATCATAGCTCGATCTGGATCATCTCTGGTCATCATCATGTGTGTACTATCTCGTCATAGGAAGTTCTACAGAGCCAGCCCTTTTTCATGTTGGTTGTAGGCCTAGCCCATAGGTAGGTCTTCGCCCAGCACTTACATCTGACCTGCTCGTCAGAAAGGCATGCCCAGCACTCACATCTGATCATGTAGTAAACTACAATCCTATTAGAATGGCCCAGCACTCACATTCACCAGCATGATAGGACATCACATCACTAACATCTATGAAATGGCTCTGTACTTATATGTGATCTACTCGTCAGAATGGCACATTCACCCAGGCTGGAACACATCCTACCACAATGATGAATGAATTTCACCCAGGCCAAAGCCCCTCCTACCACAATGATGAAATATTTTCACATTCACCCAGGCCGAAACACATCCTACCACAATGATGAACGACTCTCACCCAGGCCGGAGCCCCTCCTACCACAATGATGAGAGATTTGTGCACTCGCATCTGACCTAGTAGGAACTGAATCCTACACTCTCGTCAGAATGGCCCCCAGTCCCTGACTGAGCTACCTGGTAACGGACCAGGCGCCTCCACTCTCCTTGAGAGTGGCAGTTTCCCTTACATCTGTCCTACTCGACAGAATGGCCAGCACTCACATCTAACATGGAAGGAACTAAATCCTTTAGCCATGAACAGAATGGTTCATCCCTTACATCTAATCAAGTGGGAACACATCCCTCTATCACATCAGAATGGCTACTCAGTCCTACACCTAGTGTTCCTTGTAACTGACCAGGTGCCTCCATTCCTAGAATGGAAATTGCCCTTACATCTGTCCTACTCAACAGAATGGCCAGCACTCATATCTGACATGGAAGGAACCAATCCTCTCACCATGACAGAATGGCTATGGATCTCATCACTGTCTCTGGGAGGAAGCCTCGATCTGGAGAACACCAAGTCTCTCTCTGAAGTACTCAAAATTCAGCCTAGCCAATGGCTTCATCAATACATCAGCTATATGTTCCTCTGCCGCAACATACAGGAGCTTCACTGCTCCTCTCTGCACCATATCCATGATATAGTGATACTTGATCTTGATATGCTTCGACTTGTCATGGAATACTGGATTCTCTGACAACTTCACACAACTCTGGTTGTCACAATGTATACAAGTAGCATCCAACTGGAGATCAAATATATCAGACAGTAGCTTCTGCAGCCATACTGCCTCACAACTAGCTGAACAAGCTGCGACATACTCTGCTTCAGCTGTACTCAGTGCCACACAGGATTGCTTCCTGCTAAACCAAGAGATCACACCTGATCCCATACTGAAGCAACATCCTGAAGTACTCTTCATGTCGATGGCACTACCTGCCCAATCTGAATCAACATAACCCTCCAGGTTAATCTTTTGATCCGCATCATACTTGAGCCCATAATCAATTGTACCCTTCAGGTACCTCAGAATATGCTTTGCAGCAGTCAAGTGAACACTTCTCGGATCTGTCAGGTACTGGCTCAAGGTGTTCACAGCAAAGCAAATATTTGGTCTCATGTTCGTCAGGTACATGAATGACCCAATCATCTGACGATACATCGTAGCATAAACCGTCTCTAATGAAGCATCACTCAATAGCTTCAGGTTCGATGCCATAGGTGTAGCCATGCACTCCATCATCCTGAACCTCTTCAGGATCTCTACTGCATACTTCCTTTGTCCAAGGAAGATTCCATCTACACTCTGCCACACCTCCATACCTACAACAATAGTGCATCGACACATAACAGGAGCATCATTGGTCTTCCACCTTCAACCTTGGATCAAAGGTTGGAATCCACTTTACTCTCAGTAAAGCCTAGAATCATCAGTAATCTGCCCATCCTGTCATACCATGTCGAACCTCAGGATCTTCTACAATCACTCCCTCTGAAGCGGAGCATCATACTCCCTCTGTCTTCCATACTCTATGCACTGAAACATTCTGTATTGGAGTGACAAGTAGTATCCATCTAGGATCACTGGATACTAAGATCCTCTATCTTGAACTTCTTCAAAAGTTCATCTTGCACCCATCTGTGAGCTTGTCATCCTCTATAAACCTTGTAGCAAAGGTTAAGATATTCATCAAGCTCATCATGTATGTGTTATCCCATGGGTGTCTTCTGAACTCGTACAATGCCTTCTTTCATTTGCACACATGATTATGCATGTCATGTGACTTCACTTCTATTAGTTGTAAATGTTTCTTTGTAGAATATGCCTTCTCTTCATGAGAAGCCTCATGCTACGAATCTTGCTTTGTATCCCACGATGTTTCCATCCACTGCATGATGGAACTATGAACTTCTCTTCAGGTCTCGATACTACGCCCAGACATCATTCTTCTTGAACTGATCTTCCCTTTCTTCTTGGTGGCTGGAAGGTTCTGCATCAATGATGTCACTGCACTCGTCATATTTATTCTTTATCTTTGAACTGTCATCACTTGTTCTTTGGAACAAGTCTTCATTCTTATTTGCTTATAGGCGATTATGTATGCGATATTTCCTACAATTCAAATGCAATTGTATGGTTAGAAACATTTCATAAGGAATATTTATACTGGAAAACACTTATGCATAAATATATGATCATGCAACTACTTTAGCCAATACAACATTCATCCATATCTCACTGAAACTTTCTAGATGCCTTCCATCTCTACCAGGACAACATTGAGATTGTGCACTAATCCAATATGTCAGCAAAGAGGTTTCATTCTAGATAAGTAGCAATAGAGAATTTGTATAGCACCATGAGCTACTTACCCATCACATGCATATTAATAGTATACTATCGTCAATGCAAACATCCTATCATGCATGATACATCAACTGAATATAAACAAATGCATAACAAAATAATATCATGAAATGACAATTGAATACTTATCTTTATTTGTTTCGTGGGTATACTCCTTCTTGAGTCTTCAGCTTCATCGTCTTCTTCATTCATGATAGCATCGTTTCTTATCCAAATGCTGAGGTGGATAAGAAGTTCTTCAAGAGTTGAGATCTTCATATTCCTCATTGATTGAGGGATCTTCTTTGGATGGTAAGAGCTTCATCTTCAATTGCTCCCATCTTCTCTTCTCTTCTCATGATTCGAGCTTCTTCTTCTTCACGAAGTCTGCTGAAAGTAATCACTTCCTTCTGGAACACATTCCTTGAATGAATGAATTCCACGATCTTAGGAGGCCATTCAAGGTGGCCATCATCACTTCTACATTCTTCACTTTTTATTTTACTGCTTCAAGTTGTTCTTTGATTTGAGAGACTCTTATGACTGCATGGTCTCTGCATTCTAGATCTTCATATTCTTCAACCGGTTTCTTTAGGTCATATTCTAATTTTTGTTCTTCCCTTCAAATAGCTTGAAATTCTGGAAGACCTTCAATAGCTCTGCTTGCAATAGGTAGTGATCTGTAATGCACATGTGCAAGCCTTCTATGCCAAGGCTCATTTGGCTTTACTGTGTCATGGATCAAGGCTTGTTCTAGATGGCCCTTCAATTTGTACAAGCCTCCTTCTTGTTCTCCAATCACTACCGCATCATCGATAGTCTGTCCTTGAGTCCCCTCATATGTTTGGAAGCCCCACTATCTATGAGTCAATCATCACTTCCATGAGTAATGTTACCTGTGAGAGCTGATATTAGAACATATTCATCCTCGCTTGAAGAATCTTCACTTTCATATCTGGAACTCTTTCTGGATGGTTCATCATCCTCTGCAGCATGAGCATCATGTCTTCTTTGGCCTTGACCAAGTTCTTCTTGTGAAAGGCTTCTAACCTCGTCTCCCTCTGAAACTGGAACCTCTATACTCATGTAGGTGTCCAATCCATTTTCTTTAGAGAGATCAATACTTCCAGGCTTGGAAGTTGTCAACTTCCCCAAGCTTGTCACCAAGCTGATGTGATATATCATATTGAAATGAGAACCTCAAATGGAAATAGGAAAGGATTAGATCTTACCGATTTGAGGTGTCCGTCCTTGTCCTGGAGTTTGCTGATCTAGGGTTTGTCACAGAAACCCTAATTTTTAAAAATTGGAAGCTTTCAAAAATAATTGGATAGACAGATAGATCTCTTCAACTGGATCTATCCAATGTACTCCTTTTCTGAAAACAGTGGAGGGAAGCTCCCGGAACAGGAAGCCCTAGATTTCCAATTTCTTCTGCAAAAATGCCTGTTACTGTTTCTATGATATCTCCAAACTTACTGATTATTTGTGTCTAAAATTTCACACTGAGGTAACCTCGCATGTCCCTAATCCAACACCACAGGTTTCATCAGAATTGGTTTCACCATTTGGCATTTATTATCCTTTTCCCAAGGTGACCTGTTACATAACTGTTTAGAACAATGAAGTTGTACAGCATGCCACGTGTCACTGGTTCATCTTCTAAGTCTGATATTTGGACCACCGAAATTATAGTCCATTCCCTTTCTGTAACATCTTCATAAATTCCATTTGGACCTCTGTATCCCAAGATATTGCAATTATCTCCAGGTGTCCTGTTTATGGATGATTTCTGGAAGAGGCTGGAACCCTAACTTGGAGAGGTCTTATCTCCCAGAATATAGCGAATATGAGGCTGATTTTTGGACACAGTGTTCATCAGGATTTTATCTTCGGCCTCTAAAATTTTTAGCTTCTGAGACTTCACCAATCTCAGAATATAGTGACTGTACCAAAACTTAGCCGTTTTAGTATTTAGGGTTTCTCTTAGCTCAGGGTCAAACTAGGGTTTGACTTTCCCGGAGTTTTACCCAACCAAATTTCTTGATCCAGGTCTCTAAAATTCGGTTTTGATGAGTAGAACAATCCTATGCTGGTTTCACTGAAAAATTCCTCTTCTGTAGAAAGCCCTAATTTCCACATCGAAACTAAAAATGCTTGAAATTGAATTCCGCATCGACAGAAAGATGCACCCTTCAATGGAGAGTCATCCTAGCATACTTTTGCTGAAAATATATGGAGGAAGATCCAGAAAATAGGAAGCCCTAGTTCTTGTAGCTGCACAATGTCTTCTTCTCAGGTTAGCTCAGATACCATGTTAGTTTTTCAACATTTAAGCTAGCATTAGGTTAAGATCTTTGCACTGAGAGAATAACAAGCACAACAATAACATAAGCACATCACATGAGACAAGAGACACAAAGAGTTTTGATTGGGGAAACCGTAAATGGAGAAAATCATGCAACTTCCTCTAAGATAGTATCACCATAAGATGTGAAACCCAAAACAGTAAGATGACCTCCCAACACAGCAATAGCCTTCTGTCTTCTGTCAAGCCAAAGTATTTCCTTCTCCAATAGTGCGCCACACTTGAGAGAGCAAGTGATGTGTGTTTCAAGTGATAAATAGAGAGACTCTCACTCTCTATTTATATTCATCCGTTCACTTGAATTACATTTTCACACGTAGGCTCGACCTAATATTACTTACCCGAGCCTACACCTTAATTAGTGTATAATAACTCAAGTGCCCCAAAACTGTGGGGACTTACCTAATGACTTGATATGACTTGTTTACATTATTAACCTTCCCGATCAGAACATCGGGGCATGACCACATGACTCAAATACATAATAGAAACATCCCAGAATAAACATCGGGTTACAATACAAATGATATATGGAAGAATACATTCCGAAGTTACATATACATCAACAGAAATTAGGTCAGAAAACTAAACTTGAAGACAAGGAGGATGTTGAAGTTGAGAAGGCAGTAGAGCATGTGGATGTTGACAGTAAACCCAAGGTGTTTTCAGTTGGTACTGCAGGTAGATATTCACTATTTTCAGAAGAAGAATTGCATCCTAGGCAACAGTTGATACCAGCAGCAGTTTCCAAGGAAGCTAGAGCTGCTGTTATAGAAAAGGTTGTTATGCCTGAAGATGATTTTCAAACCCAACAGAGAATTCCACTCACCATTCTCTTAGATGATGATGGATATTTACTAGAAGAAGATTATCCCATTGATAAAGCAGAAGGCAAGCATGAAACCTGTGGAGAATTCTTCACTTCAGAGATCAAAGAAGACAAACCTAATAAGAAGAAGAAAAAGACTGTAACCCCATATTGGAGGCCTAAAACCAGGCCAACAAATAAATTAAGATGGAATATGAAGAGGTTACTCAATCCAAAATTGAATTCCAAACAAGAGACTGTTTTGACTGATACTACCTCAAATGAAGAGACAAAAATTGGTAAAATGGACAGTAAAAACAAAGGAAAATTAGTTGCTAAACCTTCTTCTTCTCAGCCTGCAAAGGTAAAAGGATTGTCACAATATGTAAAAGAGTTAAGGAAGCCTAATTCTGAATTGTCTGCCATAATTCTTGAAATAAAAAATAAAATTTTGAAGCAATAGCAGGAAGAGAAAGCTAAAGTATTTCCTATTGAAAATCAAGAATGGGAAGAAGAAGATGAGCTTATACTTAGGGAAGTAGGTATTCTGAAAGACCCTAGTATTCCTGTTGATTTCACAGACTTGTTAATAAAGGATGCAAACATACCTAAGATCCCTAGTTTTGAACAAGAGAGCATGACAGGAAGCTCAATTGACATAGATAAAGAAGGCTTGCAGAAAATTATTCAGCAGTATAAACAGCGGATGAAATACTTGCAAGATGTCAATGATGGGTTGATGAAGGTTAACAGAGGGCTTATAGAATAACTACAGGATGTCAATAATCATTTCCAGGAGCTGACAGCAGTATCCAAAGAGGTTCTCAAGAGAAAAAGAACTACTGACATGCACTGTACAGAGTTGGAAGAGACAGTAAATAACTTGCAGCAGGAAAATAAGAATCTCACCAAAAGGATAACTAACCTGGAGCAGGAGAAGAAGAAAGCTAAGAGGAAAGCTCAAGCATTATATGGCATTGCTCTGCTAGCTGAGGCAACAAAAGAGCTATGAGTCAGTTGTTCATTTCAGTTATTTGTTATCTTTTTCAGAAACATATTAGTTAGGGATTACTATTTTTAGAAAAGTCATGTTTTGTAATATTTTACTTTTTACTTTACCTCATCGAGTTGATGGAAGACAGTTAGGGTTTTTGACACCTAACTAATTTTGTAAAAAACACTATTTAGAGAGGTTAGAGAGTCATTAGCAGGGTTCTGATTTTTGGGAGCTACAGGAGGTCTTCAGACTGCTTTTGTCTTCAGACTTGTTCAAGAGTTAAGTACCAGGACTCTTATATGCATTTGATGATGAAATTATGAGATATATGACTTTTTTCCCCTTCAGTTTTCTGTGTTGGCTTCATTATTGAACTTGTTTAGTTTCTTAATTGATATATTCATTACTGGTTTATGTGTATTTGCTGGTGATGCTTGTATTTTATGAATGAATCTCAGCATAGTGTTTCTATTGGATCTTGTGTGATATATTATGCATCTTTATCATCTTCTGTTTATGATTTGGTTACTACTTTTCTCATGAATGCATTCCCTGTCTTTCTCCAAAAGTCTACAACCACTAAAACATTGCAGAAACCCTAAACCTAATATGTTTTATTGAATTTTATCTTGAGTGTGTGTTGGCTTGTTTCTCTGGCCTTAGAAACAATTTCTGGCACAAACAGTACCAAACAATACCATAATCGATCTTCCAATTTCACAACCTTATTAAAAACCACACAAAAAATGCAAATAAAAATCTCAAGTTATAAGCATTCTAATAAGGCTTATGGTCAGGTTATAGTGAAAGGTATGGAAATCAAAATAGTCACACCCTAATCTGAAAGGTAAGCCAATTTCAAAATAATAATTTCAATGCAGTGGTTTATGTTACCTAACCACAATTCACAAAGGTTGTAAAAACATGGAATTTCATCATTTCAATAGCTCACAGAATGTGATTGTTTTAGTAGTTTCTGATTCCTTAGATAAAAACAAGAAATTCAAACATTTCATCAAAACAAAATAAAATTTTGTTTGATGAAATTTGTTTTTTAAAGGCTGTTGGGTAGGAGCACAATAGAAGGACAGAGGAAATGAATATATCTCGAATGAATTCCTAATTTTTTGCAAGAACCATGGAATACATAAGCAATTCACTGCATTGTATAAACCTAAACATAACAGTGTCATAGACAGAAAGAACATAACCATTATGAAGATGGCATGTAGCATGATGGCAACCAAGCATCTTCCAAATGAATATTGGGTTGAACAATTCACAATTGCTATTTACATTATGAACCAGTTTCTAACACAGAGCGTGAAGAACAAAGTCCCTTAAGAAGAATGGACATGTATGAATCAGAGTGTTTCTCATTTAAAATTATTTGGTTGTCACATATTATGATGTCCTAGATGACTTGAGAAAGAAACTAGACAACAAGGGAAATAAATGTATTTTTGTTAGTTACTTTGAAGAAACAAAAGAACACAAGTTGTATGATCCTTTTGCAAGAAAAGTAAACATCATTTGTGATGTTCATTTTTTCGAGAATGAATCATGGGATGGAACCATCGAGAATAATGTGAATACTGTGTTGAATGTCAAGCATGATGACATGCCAGAGGAAGTGGTTCAAACACCACATGTAAGTCAAAATTTCGTAGCATCATCAACTCCCAAAATAGCGCGACATGGTTCAACAGATGGAACATTGACACAAGTTACAGTGCAAGCTACACCGAAAATCACACCAAGAGGACAACACACTCCATCATGTATTTCGTCAAGGTTGACATCCATAGATCCATTGAAGAAAATAAGTATGTGTGAAATATATGAAGCTGGTGGACCAAACTCATTCTCTCTTTTTGCATTATTTTCTTAAATAGATGATCCAATAACATACATCAAAGTTGTTGAATAACAAGTATGGGCACAAGCCATGGATGAAGAGATATAACGCACTGAGAAGAAACAAACATGGGAGCTGGTAGATGTATAAGGATGTAATTAGTGTTAAATGGATTTACAAAACCAAGCAATATGTTGATGGAAATGTGCAAAAGAACAAGAAAAAAATGGTTACAAACAGGTTCACACAGTAGTCTTGCATAGACTTCAATTAAAAAATTTCACCTGTCACACACATGGATACTGTAATGTCCCCAAAAATTGAAAATAAAAAAAAATATTATTAGGCTAGTCAAAACTACCTATGATGAACATTAATTGAACTTTGTGTAATGTGTCATGCTCTGATTGTACTGTTGTTTTGTCATAAGCTTCTCTTACGTCCTATTTCCATATTTCTTAATTAGGCTATTAATATGTTACTTATATTGTTGTGATGTTTATTACTGTTTGTACTTTGGTTAAGCATTGATGTGTAAGTTAGTTATTTTCTTATGTACTTCATTGTTTATTAACATGTTCTTACTGTCCTATACATGATTGTAACTTAAATTTGTTAATGGATAAAGGGGTGGAGTGGCGGGACTAGTTTCCCTTGTAACCACCTAAGAGGTAACCGTTTCTAATTGACACAGTGGAATTACTTAATTCTGTCGAACTAATGCATTATTGTTTCATTTACATGCAGGTATACTTGGAAATGAAGACTAGTTTATAAAGATTCACGGAAAGTACTAATCGTTTGGTTTCTAGTGCTCGTATTTTCCTCTCTATTCCAGTGACACTATATTGATTGTTATTTTTATCATTACGGTCTTTATGACAGTGGCGGGGTAACTACCACACCTACTAATTGTGTGACACATACTTGTTTATTTATGTGACACTTATTTATCCTAGTGTAAATGTTTATGACTTGATTAGGTCCTACCATATTCATACTATATGGTTGTAATAGTTGTAGAATAATATAATTTTAAAAACCTTATCTTAAACACTTCCATGGAGTTAGTGCCTAAAACCTAAGTTAATCGATGCATGTAAATGGTTTATGTAATTCACAATGGATTAAGTCTTTATGATAAATTGGGTGGGAATTTGTAATATAGTCCATGGACTATACAATTATGGGTGTGTTGTTCATTAATGGTGACCAGGGTGGTGGTATATATGCACTTTGAGAGATGAGCGAGGAAAGGTTAGGGCTTGGCCCAAGCATTAGTTTGGAATTTTGCTTCTTTGATGATTTCTCTCTATTCCTACTCGACGAGAAGGAAGGTGACTATGATGGGTTAACATATAGGTATGTGGGTGTCCTGTTTCATTAGCACCATGGTTGAATTGGAAATGGATAATATCCATGCTTCTCACACTATGGCTTTGTTCTGTTTGCAGGTTTGAAGGAGGAGTGAATATAGGCGTGGGTCATAGCTCATGGGAAATACCATGGGAAACACCATACCCCTTCTGTAAGCCGAATGTTCAAGTAATTACTTGTCTCCTCTTGGGGTATCGTGGTTGCTAATGACTGGTTACTTGTCCTAGGTTGATTCACTTGGGTATGGCTTGTAATGGATGTTTTTTGGGTTGGGTGTTTGACTATATCTTAAATAACTCTGTGTTTGAAAAGCGACAAGCTTGGGGGTTTGTTGTTGGGGTATTGATTGCCTTCGGGCCTGAGCTTAAAATGTATTGGGGTTTAGGAAAAGGGTGCTATGTGCAATGAAAAAAAGGTCTTGGGTACTCCTCGACAAGCTCTATGTATTTTGTAAATAATGTTTAGGTTATATTACGACAATGGGAAGCACCATTGCTTGCAATGGTGCAATGGCCGAACGTAGACGACTATGTAATACTGTTTAATGATTTTATAATTACTATGTTTAAATGCATATACTACTTCGATTTCAATGGCTTGTTGTTTTGTGTACTGTGTGGATTTCTCATTCTTCATTTGTGTTGGTTGTAGGGATGACTTGTGTGACAACATCATGGCTTTGGGTCCATTCCATATGGAATTGGTGTTTCCCACCCTTGTAGCTGTGAGAGTGTAAATACTATTTATGATTTTGTTATGCAATATGAAATGGGGGTTTCCTATGGTGTAACCCTACGACTAGCAACCTTCGTTGTTGGTAAATGTTGATAGGGTTGAATATTTGGAATTGTCGATTATTATATTGAGTTGGAATTGTAAAAGGTCGAGGGCCACAGCTTATAATGCATATAATTTTATTTGGGTCTTTCAACCACTGTGTAGAGATTTTGTTCTTTATTTACAACCTATGTATAAATCATATAGTGACATTGTAAAATAATAATATACCCTACAGGATTCGATCCTGGGTCATTTACTGCGATGAGGTTTTATTTTTAAATGGTTTACAATTTGGGCTTAAACACCCACAGGAGTCGATCTTGTGACCTCTATGTCATTAAACTTGTTTTAAATGAATATGGTAGTTTATATTATGTTGGTTTTAAATGTTTACTATAGATTTTAATATGTTGGATTTTATTTACTTAGGGACTATTGTTAAGGCATGCAATTTATAATGTTATTCGTTGTTATTTGAGGGTTTGATTTGTTAAATTCGAAAGGGTTTATTTATGTAGATAATTTGTATAATGTATTATTATATCGTGGACCATTATATGGTCTTGATACTTGGACTATTGATTTTATGTATGATAATATTTTATTAATGTTGAATGTTTAATGTTCATCCAATTTCTTAGTAGGTATATAATGATGCAGACCTTGTGAGGTCTTCTCTCATTTTTTCATTTTAGATTTAATAATTTGGTTTTATGATTATTCTTAGATGTGTTCATAGTGTTGCTAATTTAGAATAAAATTTCTATTTTATACCTCATAATATATATATATATATATATATATATATATATATATATATATATATGTTAGGTTCTATTTATTATATCTAGTTAATGATAATTTATATTTAGGTTTTATTTGAATATTAGATATGAACTACTCCTTTACTCCTAATCATGGCTCTGTTAATGTTATGAAATTTGCTAGTAGAGTACATAAGTAAATGAACAGTTAAGTACTTACTAGAAATAATTCCTAGACTGTAGGAAAACAAGGTTTAAGCTGTAAAAGGAAATATAGAAGCAAAACTAAAAGTACAAAACCCTTCATAAATATTTAAACAAGAATTAAATTACAAGCTACGGTTTATAATGAAAAATGTACATAGGGTAGTAATATAATATAAATTCTTGCTTAATCTATCCAAAACTTAATCTAGATAATGAAATAGGTAGTTAAGAACCTCATACCTGAAAATTGAAGCTCTTCTAATCAGTGGAACCTGCACACTCAATTACCCAGCATTAACAATTCATATGCATTTATGACCTCTGTATATATGATTGAATCACTTGAGAACTACCATGTTCCACCCAACCATGACCTGAAACCATTCTTGGTTTCAATCTGGATCCCCTCGAGCTGGTTCCAACCTGCAAGTAGCTTAGAGCTCCTAAGGTAAGGCTGCCCTAACTAGTATATCAGGTCTGGATTAGTTCTCCTTTTTCCTCTTATGAAAATGTTCTCTAAGAACTCTCTTGAGAATAATAAATCAAAATAATGACTCCAAAAGGATGTAAGAGATCTCCAAGCCTCTCTTTGGCTTAGGACTTTATGGACAAACGTTTCAGTTAAAAGGGGCAGTTAAATCAAGAATCATTTCATTTCTTGATTTTTAACCCTTTTTATTTAATTTTGTACTTTTAGTATTTTAACTTAGGAACTTTTAACTACTTCCTAATTGGATTTTTATAGGTATTATAATATTTAATTTTCTCTTAGTAATAATAATAGTAGATGGAAATTTTCCTTCTTTCTTACATTATTAATATTATTACTATGTGTACTCTTTATACATGCTATGTATAAAATATATAATAATATATTATTTGTTAACATTTGTCTTAGGGTATCACATATTGTGATCCCTAGACTTATGACACTTTCTTCATTAAGGTTATCAGGTAGATGGTTAGGTCTACTAGGGTAGGAAACTATAAGCATTCTTGCATGTTCGATTCCTTCGTATAGCATGGTATTTCTTCAGTACTTGATGAAAATACAGAAATTTGAAATTTCTTTTAATCACTTATAAATAAGTCAGATGAGATCAATATTTTTCTCAAGTTGTTTTCACTTGGGAATCCTTAATTCTTTTCAGTAACTCCTAGCGCTTACCAAATTCCATGCTAATGCTAAAAAAAGGGAGATACAAACTTAGTGCAATTCCAAAGCTCCTCGTTCAAGACTAATGCTAGGATGCACTTGTACGATACACATAGGGATACAATGGCCAAGGATCCAATGTTCCAAGGTTTATGCTCAACATCAACATGGAAGGCTGCATGGCTTATTCCCAACACCTCCAAATTATCTTTTAATGTGTTCCAAAGCTTCATCCTAAACACAAATGTCTCAAAACTCACGTGCTCCAGAGATTCTCGCTCAACACAAATATAATTACTTATGTGATCTAGAGATTCTTTCTCAACACAAAACATCAATTTACCCATGTGACCCAAAGCTCCTCGCTCAATACAAAACATCTCATCAATCATGTGCTTCAGGCTTTAGGCCAAACATAAGTAGACATATATATGTATATCATATGCGATTGGCTTACGCCCGGTATATAAACAAATCATCATGTTCATATGTAGTGTGGTATTTGACCTAGTATATCAAAATAAAATATCAAGGTAACATCATAATCAATGGGGTTCATGCCCATAAGTGTTAGGTGCAAAATTCAGGATATTACAGATACAATCAGAATAGTTCTGACCATTGTTGCATAAAACAAATGGATTGTTTATCAAATGGATGCTGAATCAACATTTTTGAATGGCTATTTGGAGGAGGAGGTGTATGTAGAACAACCACAAGGATATGAAGTTCCAGGATAAGAGCACAAAGTGTACAAGCTGAAAAATATAATGTATGGTTTGAATCAATCTCCTAGAGATTGATAGAGTCGCATTGATTCCTATCTCACCCAAAATGGATTTCAAAGAAGTGAAAGTGAACTGACATTATACACCAAATTTAATGTGAAAGGTAACATGTTAATTTCCTTTCTGTATGTAGATGATTTAATATTTACTGGTGATTTTGGCATAACGGATTTTAAAGTAGTCATGGAAAGCGAATTTGAAATGACTGATTTGGGACTTATGAAGTTTTCTCTAGGCATTGAATTCAATAGTTTGAAAGTGGTATATTTATATCATAGTCAAAGTATGCAAGTGCAATTTTAAAAATATTTGATATTTCTAATTGCAAGGTAGCCCCAACACCATTAATAACGGGTTTAAAATTGAGTAAGGATGATGATGGATCAGCTATAGATCCTATGATGTTTAAAAGGATGCTTGGAAACCTTATGTATTTAACCACGAAAATACTATACATCATGTATGCGGTAAGTATAATCTCAAGATCCATGGATTCACCAAACAAATCTCATTGGAAAGCTGGTAAAATAATTCTGAGGTATGTAAGTGGCACAAAGGATATTGGTATAATGTATTCAACCTCATCAAGTTTTAAACTAATTGGATACACTAACAATGACAATGGAGGTAGCATAGATGACAAGAAGAGAACATATGGGTACACATTTAATTTTGGTATAGGTGTTGTGTCATGGGATTCAAAGAAACAACCCATTGTAACTCTGTCTTCAACAGAAGAAAGTATGTTGCAGCTACAAGTGTTGTATGTAAATATTTTTGGATGCAAATAATTTTAAAAGACCTATCGCAAAAAAAACAAGAACCAACAACTATTTTCTATGACAACTATAATATCTCTATTTTGACCCCATTGCATTAAAATTGGACATGATGTAAATATTGTTATTAAATCATGGTGAGGATCTCAAGGCTAAGGCCCCACCATCAATTTAGTGTTTTATGTATCGACAATTAAAATAGATGCATATGGTTTTCATGCTAGCTAGGCACAATATAAATTGAGACATCATGTAAATATGCAATTTAATATACAATACCCACAACTAGATATGCAATGCAACAAGAGATGGGGGAATTATTTCACAAGGAATAGGGAGGGAAGTTATTCAAACCCTTGAGCCAATATTGTTAAGACAAATTCCAATGAGAGAACCCATAAAACTCTCAATTACCCATTTTTTCTTATGCACCCAATCTTTTAATTCTTCCATAAGTTGGTTGACGCAGTTAATGCATTAGGAATGGAGAGGTATGGTAGTCAATTTAATATTGGGGAAAGCCATCAACTTTGGAAAATCATGGTTTTTCTTGTGGGGCAAGAAAAAAACCAAAAATTGGTGCCCAAACCATTCTTCATCCATATTTCCATTTTCTCATGCAGCTGGAGCTAGCTGTGCATTTTTCCTTCTATTTTTTCTATAATTTACTTATTTTATCCATGGCTAGAAACTTGTTTTTGTATTGCACATTGTATGGGAATAAGAGATTCATGATTTGGGAGCTTGTAGAGGTATTTTTTGATCCCTCAATGCCCGTAAACATTTTGTGAAATCGAATGTTCTCTCCCAGGGTTGTTTTTTGTAATGTCCCCATTCAAATAATTGCATAGCAGGAAAACTCCATCAATCCTACTAATTCCCTAGGTTGGGTGGAAACATTGGGAGGTTGATAAGGGATCTAATAAATGGTGTTTAGACATTAGAAGGAATACATATTTATTTAATGGAGTTAATAAAATTAATGCAAGTGAAAAATGAAATGGCTATGGAGAATGGAGACACATGGAGACTATGGGGCCCACTCAAGCAAGAATTCCTATGTTAAATGGAATCCTCCTCTTGCAATATCGAATCTATGGGAATCCTAATGTTTTTGGATGGACTATAAGGTTAATATACTCGTCCATATACTTCATAGGTCAAATTTGGGATGAATTGTAGCTTACACGAGGAGAGGAAGAGCGAAATGGGAGTTTCATGGACACTTGGATAGATTCCCCTTACATTTATGACATCTATGACACCAATGATGGAGATTCTATGATAGTTATGACACAAGTCAGTGTTGGTTTATTGGTCAATACTGAGAGGGAGCGGGTGAATCAATATTGTTATCTTTTTACTTATTTTAACCACTTATTAAATTTAACATTAAAACACATAACAACACGAATACATAGAACACAATCTTAACGTGGAAGATCAATAGGGTAAACCACCAATACGTCCTATTACTCAAAAAATTGTTATTTATATATATTTTTTCCTTCTTCTACAAACAAGGATGGTATCACACCCTGTTTACCAATACCAATTGGAAGGAGGCTATGACCTCCTGGTTTATCAGCTACAACTGAAAGAAGGAAATAACCCCTTGTAGGTTTGTTTCCTTCCCTAGCACCACCATGCCACCCTAATATTTTTCTCACAATTTCTCTCCCACTGAATTCTGTAACACCCATTGGTCTCTGATTCTAATCATGCAATCTAAACTACATAGACATCTTCCTTCTTACTCAGGTTTCTTCCTAAATACTTATTATTGTTTAAGATTCTTTAAATAGTCACGTCTCTTCAAATTGAATAAAAAAACCTTTCACTGTTGCACCCTTTCATATCTAAAGATCACACCTTTCATAACATCATTTCATGTTCTTTCATTGATCCTCCACCTCAGAGATCATTTTCGTAGCTTGGAAACCATTCCTGCATCACTCTCCAATATTTGCAGGTGCTTCTGCACTACCAAAATTCTTTCTTCAATATCATCTTCCATATTTAATTAGTTTCGTTGATCTTATTTCTAAGTCCATCCAAACCTTCGATCTAACCATCAATTTCCGCCTTAAAATCGTCTTTTCGCACCAAGATTCCCTCATCAATGATTCCCCACCATTGATCTTTGTTGGACATTTTCTTGACCGTTGATCTATAGATTGTGGGATGCAGTACAAGGGATGTCGACTATTCTCTTTTTCCTTTCCACAAAGTTATTTTCGCAAGATTCTTTCTGCAATTTTTCTTCCACATCGTCGATATTCACGTAATCAATTTCACCCGTACGATCTCTCCAGATTGTGGGATGAAATATGTGGGATCCTAAAATCTTTAACGTTGCTTCCACAATTATCTTTCCACATTTTCCTTCCACACCATCAATTTTCATGGAATCAATTTCAGTCGTCTAATCTCTCTCAGATTGAGGGATGCAGGATGTGGGATCCTAAAATATTTAACGTTACTTCCACAATTCTCTTTCTGTATTTTCCTTCCACACCGTCGATCTGTTCTGGGATTAATCTCAGCCATCCAATCTCTATGGGATGCAGGATGTGAGATGTTCGACGAACTTTCCAAAGTTGCCTGCCCACAACTTTCTTTCCACATGTAGGATGCAGGATGCGAGATTCCTGACAAACTTTCCAATTTTGGACTTACATGATTTCATTCCACAACTTTGTTTCCACATTCTTCTGGACCTTTGATTTTCTTGTAGATTTACCCCTGACTGTCTGATCTTGATCTTTTGTGGAACTTTGGCTTTTCCTCCTGTCTTTTGCGGGATTCTTCCTAACCGTCGAATATTGTGCAAGATGCTTCCTAACCGTCCATTCTAGAACTAATGTGAATCTGCATTCTGTCTTTGTGAATTATACAAAACCTGATCGGATCTCATGCAGATAACTATGTCCCCTCATCATCGTGCCATATGATCATTACCTTAGTCTTTCATGCAATGCCAACATATGTGGCATGCCACATCCTCAACTATGCCATGCCATGCCATCCCTACTTTAGTCTTTCACTGAGTTTGTCATGCCATCATATTTACTGGTTATTCCTTTGTCATTCTTGAACACCTTTGACATCAATGACAACTATAACCAAAATTTTCCAACAATCTCCTCATTTGGCATTGATGGAAACCTCTAAACATTCTCCCCCTTTTACACCAGTGACAAAGGATAACCTATTATGCCAATGTTGCACCTATTTTGATATAGGATTTCTTGTCTCTCTTCTTTTTGACAACTCCTCCTGTCATCATATCTCCCCTTTAAATGAACTTCGTTATTTAACCAGTGTATTATCATTTATTTTAACATTTCCTATTCTTTGAATGATAGCTTAACTAATAAATCCATGTACTCCCCATGTCATAGTACTTCTTATTTTTTGTCAATTATACACCATCCTAATTGATCAACCATCACCTTTGAAGAAGATAGCTTTCAATATACTTTAACATTAGATACCAATTAAAAAAAATTCAGATATCAATTGGAATTTTCAAACTTTAACTCCCCCTAAGTATAAGATCCCTTCTAATGTTATTTTCTTTAAATCACGAGAGACCCTTTTTTTAGAAAAGCACCCCACAGTCATCACTACATACTTCTTCATTTCTTTCATCCTCATCTACATCGTTGTATTCTTCTACTTCACTAAGTAGATTTCCCTCATGATGAGTGTCATTTTCATCTATGACCTCATTATTCTCAACATCAACTGCAAAGACTTCATTAATGACTAAAATTTTTGTTTCTTCTAAAGCTTCTAATTCTTTCATCAACACCTTTTCAGGAGGTGTATTATTTACTTGTCCTTCACCATGCTCTATGTTGGTGTCCTATTCCCTTCTCATCCTTTGATTTTCTCCCCTGAATTTGCAGTCAACCACCTTGTAACCAAACTTATGATAGTAATGACAATAACCATACAAATTTTCTTTATCCAATGGAGGTCTTTGGTCTCTAACTATCCTTTTCATCCATTGTTTCTAAATTTCTGCTGGAGTATCATAGTTCAGTTTACAATTTCTAGCCTAGTGTCCAAAGCTATTACATTTGTAACACTCTATATCAAACCTTTGGAGAAGTCCAAAATGGTTATGGGTCGTTACGTTTGGATTTTTAATTGCATCCTTCTTGTACTCATGAACCGTTTCATAAGCCTTGCATTTCATGGTTTTATGACCTAAGTTGTTACAGAAATAACAATGACCTAGAAATATTTTCTGATTTCTATTTATTAATTGTCTCTTGGGATCCTCATGAGTTCTGTCTTTGTCATGAAAGGAAAAGCATATTCTTTGAAATTTTTCTTTTTAACAAGAGTCTTCACTACTTCAACATAGCTCTTTGTACTTCCTCTCTGATTACTAAGTGGGAAACTTTCTGGTTTCTTGTCTTTAACAAACCCCAATACAGACCTATCACTTGATTGTATTTGACTGTTCAAAATGTCATCCAAAATCTTTGAGCTATTTTTAAACATAGATTTGATGAATTTTTCATCATCCGCTTCTCTAAATCGAGCAATTTCTTTGTCAAGTTTTTCATAATCTTGAATTATCTTTCTGAGAAGAACTACTAGATATTCCTCACTCTTCTTGGCCTCTTGAATTTGGTTTCTCAAATCAGTAATAATCTGATTTGTCTCTTTTTGGTGTTTAGACAGTTTCTCTTTCAAAACTTTGTTTCTTTTCCTACCTCTTTCAATTTCATCTACAACAGCCATGTATTCATCTTCTATGTCCACTTCTGATTCCTCATCTGATTTTGTTGTTCCTAAAAATAGGACTTCATTATCTCCACTCATTTTCTCATCTTCACTTTCTTCCTTGCAATAGAAGTTCTTATTTTTCTCATTATACTTCTTTCTACCCTTATGACAACATGATTATTCATGGTCACTCACTTCTTGTTTTGGGTAAGGAAACTTATGGGAAAAATGTCCAATCCTGTCACAGTTAACGCCTTTCAAAGGTAGTTTACCTTTGTATTTCCTAGTTCCTTTCTTAAGTTTGCTTACAAATAGGGCTTCCTCATCATCTAGATTTTCTGATTTATTTTTGCAAGTGACTTTAGACGCTACTTCTTTGTTCGAGTTTTTCTCCTGTCTAGTTATCATCTCATAAGAAGTGAGAATTCCATGCATCTCATCTACCTCACCTTTTTAAGGTCATCTTGTTCCTCTAGGGTGGAAACATTTGAGTCATATCTCATTGCTAATGTTCTTAGTATCTTTCTTACCACTTCTTCTTCTTTCAGTTTTCCTCCAAGACCTCTAATAGCATTAACCACCTCATCTACACAAAGAAGGTATTCCCCAATATTCTCTTCTTATCTCATTTTGAGGCTTTCAAATTGACCTTTATATGTTTGTAGTTTGGATTCTTTGACCTTAGATGATCCTTCATAGATTACCTTCAACTTATCTGAGGATTTTTTGGATGAAGTGCATTGCATAACCTTAGTAAACACAATGTTTGTTAATCCACTCAAGATTGCATTTAGGGCTTTGGCGTTTCCTTCATATTGACCTAGTTCTATTATTTATGTAGGGTATTGATTTCCTATGTTATGTTATGTTTAAGTTGCTTCCCAAACCTTCCATCTAAGGGATATCAGATGGCACCTCATTCTAACACTTCAATACTCATAGTCTTCTCCTGTAAATAGTGGAGGTATGTCAGTGGCCATGACTTCTTTCTGATCCATAGTGGTTTTCATAAAGAATCTACCTTCCAGTGGTTAAACTGTGCTGAAGGAACCTACTCTGATACTAATTGTAGCTTTATTGGTCAATACTGAGGCAGGGGGGGTGAATCAATATTGCTATATTCTTATTTATTTTAACCACTTCTTAAATTTAACATTAAAACACATAACAACAGGAATACACAAAACACAATTTTAACATGGAATCCCAATAGGGTAAACCACCAATACGTCCTAATACTGCAAAAATTGTTACTTACAAATAGTTTTTCCTCCTTGTATAGGAAAGGATGGTATTACACCTTGTTTACCAATACCAATTGGAAGGTAGCTATGAACCCCTAGTTTATCAGCTTCGAATTAAAGGATGCTACAGCACCCTATTTACCAATGCCAATTGGAAGAAGGATATGACCCCCTGGTTTATCAGCTACAACTAAAAGGAGGAAAAAACCCCTTATAGGCCTATTTCATTCCAGCCTAATATGTTTCTCACAATTTATCTCTCACTGAATTCTATAACACCCACTGGTCTCTGATTCTAATCATGAAATCCAAACTACAGAGACGTCTTTCTTCTTACTCGGGATGCTGCTTAAATACTTCTCAGCTTCTAAGATTCTTTTAATAGTCATGTCTCTTCAAATTGAATAAACACACCTTTCACTATTGTGCCCTTTCAGATATGAAGATCACACCTTTTGGAACGTCCTTTAATGTTCTTTCATTGTTCCTCCACCTCAAAGATCATTTATGCATCTTGGAAACCATTTCCACATCACTGTCCAATGTTTGCACATGATTTTGCACTACCAAACTTATTTATTCATTCTCATATTCCATATTTAATGAGTGTCATTGATCCTATTTCTAAGTCCAATGGGACCATTGATCTAACCATCAAGTTCTGCCTTAAAATCATCTTTTCATGCCAAGATTTCCTCATCGACGACTCCCCACTATTGATCTTTGTCATATGTTTACCTGACCTTTGATCTACAGATTATAGGATGCGGGATATGGGATGTCAATTGTTCACTTTTTCCTTTCCACAAACTTCTTTCCACAATTTTTCTTCCACACCGTCGATTTTTGCAGAATCAATTTCAGCCGTTAGTTCTCACCAGATTACAGGATGCCGGATGCGGGATGTGAGATCCTAAAGTATTTAAGGTTACTTCTGCAATTCTCTTTCCACATTTTATTTTTGCACTATCTATTTTACATGGAATCAATTTCAGATGTCCAATCTCTCTAGATTGTGGGATGGAGGATCCTAAAATCTTTAACGTTACTTCTACAATTATGTTTCTGCATTTTCCTTCTACATCGTCGATATGTTGCGAGATTAATATCAGTCATCCGATATTTGTGGGATGCAGGATGTGGTATTCCCGACCAACTTTTCAAAGTTTCCTCCCCGTAACTTTCCTTCTGCATGTAGGATGCAGGATGCAGGATGCGGGATTCCCGACCAACTTTCCATTTTTGCACTTCCATGATTTCTTTCCGCAACTTTGTTTCCACATTATTCTGGACCGTTGATTTCCTTGCAGATTTATCCTTGACCATCCGATCTTGATCTTTTATGGAAATTTGGATTTTCTTCCTATATTTTGAGGGATTCTTCTTAACCATCAGATCTTGTGCAGGAAGCTTCCTAACTGTCCATTCTAGAACTAATACGGATCTGCTTTCTGTCTTTGCAGATTATACAAAAAATTATCCTCGTTCATCGAATCTCACGTAGATAACTATGCCACCTCATCATAATTCCATTTCATAATTACCTTAGTCTTTCATGTGATTCCAACATATGTTTCATGCCACATATTAAACTATTCCATGTCATCCCATCACTACTTTAGTCTTTCACTGTGTTTGTCATGCCATCATATCCACTGGTTATTCCTTTGTCATTCTTGAACACCTTTGACATCAATGACAACTATAACCCAAATTTTCCAATAGTCATATCTAAAGGTTGGAATCTCACATATCTGACATGTCAGTCCTAAGTAGAGCATCTTAGATAGAGCTCATGGTGTTTGAAGAAGTCCAAGAGGCTCCTACTCGAATTTGGGAGAAGAGGGAAGGTGAAAAAAGAGGCCACATGGAATAACATGAGAAGCCACACCAATTAGAATTGGATTTAGTTTATGGATGGATTTGGAACTTTAGAATACCATTTTATAAAATTCAGGTATCATACATGAGAAGGCCCTTTTGATCATTTGTGAAAATTTTTATTGTGAAGAGAGAGAGCTAGTGGATGACTAGTTCATGCCTTACCCAATTTCAAGGGTGAAAGATTCCCATCCTAGTTACTATTTGGAGAGACCACTCAGGTATTTCAAGGATATTCCATGGATTCATAAATTACAGGTGCAAGCTACAGCATCGCATGGACATATCAATTTCATCTTGTTCTTCCTTTCATCTCAAGTTTTCTCACCATATTTCAGCTCTATGGAGTGAGGCGCACTTGGTGAGATATTCATATCTTTGAGGGAGATTCTGTTGCTCCAATATTTTTTATTATGATTTAAATTATCTTATATTTAATTTCATAAATCTCTCAGGTCTAAATTCCAAGAAATCTCATGTATTATTGCTTAATAATGGAAAAAACAGTGCCATTTCCCTACTACCTTGTTGTAAACTCTTATAATCTTGATGGATTCGAATGGATGCATAAAATATTGATTATTTATGAATGAATGGAATGTAATTAAATTATATTATGGGTTTCATGTTTAGTAACTAATAATTTGTGGCCATTGGTTTGAATTTCATATCAATTGGAGAAAACTACACCTCATTTCCCCAAGGGTCCAAAACTAGTTTTTTATATATGATTGAAAGAAGTGATAAAAGCCATGATAGGTCGATTTGTTATGCATATGAGTCTATTATAATGTATTATACACATAACCTACCTCAATTTAAAAATTTGAGTGGTTTTCTGCACATTTGGGAAGCCATTTCTACCACTTAGCCCCGGGGGGATTTAAGCCCAAAATTGCGAGTAAAATCATCTATCTTGTTCATAATTTAGTGCAGACTTGTAGAAGTGATTGGAGGGAAATAATACATAAATTAACATATTAATTAATTTATTATATCATTCATACACCTTATCTGAATATTTGGGAGCAATTGGGATTATTTGGATACCAAGACAATAAAACTAGTCAACATCCAAAATTGTGAAAAAAATGGAAAATTGGGCATTTTGGTAAAAATTTAAAAAGGATACACTACAAGTGTTATCATAGCATGGTATTGGAACCTAATAGTTTTAAAAAGTATTAAAATAAATAAACCACCACCCTTAGAATCTGAATTCGAAGGTGCTCGGCTGGTAGAAGAAGAACTAGAAGAAAAAAGTGTACCTTTGACTAAAGCTATGGCTCACGAGGGAGAAGAAACTAAGGAAAATGGACAATATCGAACTTATAAAACACATTTTTGAAGAAATTTCGAAGAAAATTATGCAACATATGGTATGAATTACCCAACATAGAGCAAAATTATTTGAATTGATGGCTAGTCAAATGGGAAGCAAAGGGATAATAGGAGATAGTGGTAGTTCACAATCAACAGAAAAGAAGACAATGGGTGAGCACATTGTATCACGAAAAGGAACTCATAATAGAACTCATGAATTTTGTAGCACACCAAGGCCTAATGCACCTAAATTTATTATTCCAAAGAAGAGACTAACATTCAATTTGAAATTGATACAATAAAAAAGAATGGGCTAAATTGGATGAAGAGTGTAGGAGAAGTATAACATTTGAGCAGTACTTCACCATGGAAAACAAACTAAAAAATAAGGAGGACAATAATTCTCTACACCAAAAAAAATAATTGAATTGTTCCATAGGTAAAGTGTCACTTCCTAATTTTGATGGTTCATCTCAAAGTTCTTGCAACACTCGGGTGCAAAAATTGGACGTGTATTTTCAGTTGAATCCAATGGTGCAAAAAGATGCTTTAAAAATGGCTATTGTTCACTTGGATGGAGATGCCATTGAATGGTGGTTATATGTCCTGAAAAACTTGGGTCATGATCAAGTTAAAAAATATGGGGAATTTTTTGATAGGGTATTAGAAAGGTTTGAGCAAAAAGATCCTGAATTGTCTTTCAAAGAACTAGCACAATTGAACCAGGTAGGGACTCCTGTTGAGTATATGTTGGAATTCCAAATATTATAAGTTAAGGTGGCTGATGTATCTGTGGGAAGGTTAGTATTTATGTTCACTGAATTTTTGGTAGACCCCTTAAAAGGTTTGGTCAAACACCACAAGCCTACTAACTTAAATGATGCAATGAGCTTGACTAGCGATCTTCAAAATGTGCTTCCTAGAACAAGATTTCCTCCCAAGCCTAACTTCAGATTTGAAAGAAAGAATTTGAAAAAGTATGCACCTGATAAGAAGTTTTTACAAAGAGATACATCTGAAAAGAATAAGAAAGAAGGACAAAATAGGGATGAAATTTGAAGGAAAAAATTGTGCTTCACATGCTTCCAACCATGGACACCAGGGAACAAATGTGCTAGAGGAAAAGCTCAATACATAGAAGTATTTTATGATAATGATGAGTATGAATGGGGTATGGATGAAGAAGGGAACATTTCATATCAAGAGGAGGCATATGATACATAAGTTGAAGAATAAAAACAAGAATAAAATCATCTTTCACTGGACAAAGCAAGAATGGCAGTACTTTCAGCAGTGCCTCGCTATCACACTATTCGATGCAAGGGTGTGGTATTGGGAAAAAGAGATTCAGTATTGGTAGATGGATCAGCTACACATAATTTCATTAATGCATAGATGGTGGAGAAAATAAATATACCAAGTGAACCATTTGATGGCTTCACAGTTGTCATTCCAAGTCATAACACAATGCAATGCAACACATGGGTTCCAAAGCTGCAAGTCACCATAGGTAACTATACTCTTGTTGATAGTTTTTATGTGTTTGATGTTGTTGAAACTAATTCAGTATTGGGATTGAAATTCTTGTATTATATAGGAGATAAGTCAGTAAATTATCAAATTCCTGAAATGAAATTTCAATATTCAAAACTTGTACTAAGGGTTGTGAGAGGGTAGCACACTTACCCAAAACATGCAGTAAATTGCAATAGTATGAGATATATATTGAGGAATGGTGATATATAATGGGATTTTGAATGTTATATCACCTCTCCCAAGCCAAAAATCATATTTTTTAAACACCCAAAGGAGATAGAGACACTTTTGCACAAATATGAAAAAGTTTTCAAAGATCTTCCACATGGTAGACCACCTGATAGGGGGGTTGAGCATAACATTGTTTTGGAGGAGGTTACTTCACCCATTTAGATACCACCTTATAGACATCCCAAGAAGTTTAGAGATTATATTGAGAAGGAAATTCAAGAAATCTTAGAGTTGGGCCTTATTAGACCAACATCTATCCCTTATGCTAATTTAGTGTTGGTAAAAAAAAAAGATGGACCTTTGAGGATGTGTATAGACTTTAGAGATTTGAACAAGAAGAACATAAAATAATAGATAACCTATTCCTAGGATTGATGAGCTCATGGATGAGCTATTTGGAGATAATTAATTTTCCAAAATTGACCTTAGATCTGGTTATCACCAAATTCATATGAAGGAGGAAGATGTGCTAAAGACTGCTTTTCAATGTCATTATGGCCACTTTGAGTTTCCTGTTATGCCATTTGGGTTGAATAATCTCCTAGATACATTTCAATCATGTATGAATAGAATATTTTTCAAGAAGATTATAATGTTTGTTTTATTCTTCTTTGATGATATTCTCATTTACAGTAAAACTTGGGAAGAGCACTTGCAACACCTAGAGATTGTGTTGAAAACTTTGCAAGAACAATATTTGTATGCTAAGATCTCTAAATGTGAATTTGGGATGAAATAACTATTATATATTGGGAAAATTATTGGAAAATATGGAGTGAAAGTGCACATGGAAAATATCAGGTCTATATTAGAATGGCCATCACCAAAAACATCACAGAATTAAGAGGCTTCATTGGAATATGTACATACTACTGGAAGTTTGTGAAAGGGTTCTCTAAGTTGACTTATCCACTCATTGATTTGAATAAGAAGGATGATTTCAAGTGGAATGAAGAGGATGAAAAGTCCTTCCAAATAATTAAAGAGGTAATGAGTAGTTGTCCCATAATTTCATTACCTGATTTTTCTAAGCCTTTTGTTGTTGAATGTGATGCCTCATGTGGAGGACTAGGGGTTGTCCTATAGCAAGGAAAATACCCTATAGAATTTGAGAGTAGAAATTTGCAGCCTCATGAAAATATTTAATACATATATGACAAATATATGTTCACCATCATGCATTCCATGGCCAAATTCCAACAATACTTGGTAGGAAACAAGTTTGTGGTGAAAACTGACCACAATAGTGTAAGACACTTCCTTACCCAAAGGGATCTAAATGAAAGGAAAAAAAAGTGGGTAAGAAAGATCCAAGATTATGATATTGATATTGAATATGTGAAATGAAAGAATAACATTGTAGCATATGCATTACCTTGAATAGCTTCTTTTTCTCTCATGGACATTGCTAAAAATTGGAAATACATGCTACCAATTGAATATGCCAAACATAAGTTTTCTTGTGATGTATTACATGGAATCATGGGAGATGATAACTACATATTTTTGAATGGGATGATATACTATAAGGGAATAATTTATTTGGTTCAATATTCATAGCTTAAGTACAAAGTTTTGCAAGAAGCACATGATTCCCCACTAGCAGGCCATCTGGGGATATTCAAATCCTATAGGAAACTAAGGAAAATGTTCTATTGGAAGGGGATGAAGAAATATGTTTAGAAGTATGTGAATTAATGTAAGGTATGTCAACAAAACAAATTATAACTCACATACCTAGCTGGTTTATTACAATCATTTCCCATTCTAGAGGAAAAATGGGATAGTATATCGATGGATTTCATCACCGGTTTTCCCAAATATTTGGGCAAGGATTGCATATATGTGATATTGGATAGATTGAATAAGTTTGATAATTTCTTTGTTGTTACATCCTCTTTTAGTGCGGCATCAATGGCTGACCTTTTTTTCAAAGAAATATTCAGATTGCATGGGCTCCCCAAGAGCGTTGTGAGTGATAGAGATGGTAGATTAATTAGTGCTTTTTGGTAGGGTGGGCACTCATTTGATTCCAAGTACAAGATACCATATCCAAACTGATGTAAAAATAGAGAGGGTGAATAAATGGTTGGAAGGGTACCTCCGAAACTATGTGGGAGAACGACAAAAATCTTGGACAAAATGGCTACACTTGGGTGAGTTTTGCTACAAAACCACCTTTCACATGTCAATAGGGATGTCTCCTTTCATAGAATTATATGGTTATGATGCACTTGAATTTTTTGATATGGTATTTGGTGATATTATAGCTTCAAAATATAAATGATGGGTGGAATAAATCCAAAAAATTTTAAAGCTTTTGAAAGACAATTTGCAGGTTTCCTAGAATCAACAAACACAATATACAGATAAACATAGAGAGGAAAGGGCCTTTAAGGTTGATGATTTAGTGTATTTTAGGTTTCATCCATACAAGAAAACATATCTAAAAAGGAATGGAGCAGAAAATATAAAGCCAAGATATCGTGGACCCTACAAGGTAATCCGAAAGATTGGAGAAATAGCATATGAGTCGGAACTTCCGAAAAGGAGTAAAATTCATAATGTATTTCATGTTTCTTGTCCCAAGAAATATATTGATCAGAAAATTTTTCATTTCAGATACACTCCCTCCTTTGGATGATGAAGGACAACTCACACTTATTCCGAAAAATGTTTTGAAGACACGGGAGAGAAGATTGAGGAGCAAAACAATCGAATAATACTTGGTGCAATCGAAGGATCTACCAAGTGAAGATACCACATGGGAAGAGGAGAATATTTGGCAGCATCAAAATATGAAATTGCTTGAGGACAAGAAATATTGGGTCGAGAGGACTGTAATGTCCCCATTCAAATAATTGCATAGTAGGAAAATTCCATCAATCCTACTAGTTCCCTAGGTTGTGTGGAAACATTGGGAAGTTAATAAGGGAGATAATAAATAGACGTTAGATATTAGAAGGAATAAATATTTATTTAATGGATTTAATTAAATTAATTCAAGTGAAAAATGAAATGGCTATGGAAAATGGAGAAACATGGAGATTATGGGGCCCACTCAAGCTAGAATTCCTATTTTTAAATGGCATCCTCCTCTTGCAATCTCGAATCTATGGGAAGAATAATGTTTTTGGATGGAATATAAGGTCAATATACTTTTCCATATACTTCATAGGTCAAATTTGGGATGAATTGTAACTTACATGGGGTGATGAAGTTCCAAATGGGAGTTTAGTGGACACTTGGCTAGATTCCCCTTACATTTATGACATCTATGACACCAATGATGGACATTCTATAATATTTATGAAACAAGTAAGATATGGAGGCTGAAATAAAAAATATATGACATGTCAGGACTGAATAGATCATATTATAGGGCGCTCATGGGTGTTGGATAAGGCCACGAGGCTTCTACTCGAATTTGGGAGAAGAGGGAAGGTGAAGAGAGAGGCCACATGGCATAGCATGAGAAACCACACCAATTCAACTTGGATTTGGTTTATGGATGGATTTTGAACCTAATAATTGTTGATTTTTAAATGGTTCTATTATATATTAAAACATTTAGCATCATAACAGCATAACCAAAAGCCAAAGTATCACTGAAAGATAGACAAGCACAACCAAAAAGAACACAAAGATTTATCCTGGGAAAAACCCATCAAAAGATTCCTCAATATAGATTCCCCAAAAGATAAAAGACAAAACCAATAAGGAGATCAAATCCTGATCCTCCTCCTTCTCTTGCTACTTCTCTCTTCTCCACAATTGCGCTACACAAGTGAGAGTGTGTGTGCCAAATGAGGACAGCCACACTTCTATTTATATTCATTTGTTCAATTTAATAATTAAATCTGACATGTAGGCTCAAGTTAATCATGTAGGCTCAAGTTACACATGTAGGCTCAAGTAACCACACTAGGGTGCTAATGACCCACCTTTACAATTAGAGGGGACTACCTCATGAGTCTTATTAGTTCTTCCAATTAGAAGCATCGAGGTACAAAGTAATACCAGTGGTTTTCTCGGTAGGACCATCGAGGACCACAAAAAGATACATATAGAATATTCTTTGAAGTTACAATAATTCAACACTCCCCCTTAACGAGAAGGGTATTCTACAACAACATCAACAACAACAATGGTAGGAGAGAGATAGAGGACATCATAAACATCATCAAGATAACACATCTATAAATCATTGGAAGCTTTTCAACATAATATAGTCTTTATCTTCAATATTCAATAACAAAAAATCTTTGATTAGCATCAACATCTTCAGCACTTTGACCTTTCGATCAGCAACATCTTCAGCACTTTGACCTTTTGATCAGCAACATCTTCAACACTTTGACCTTTCGATCAGCAACATCTTCAGCACTTTGAACTTTTGATCAGCAACATCTCCAGCACTTTGACCTTTCGATCAACAACAATATCTTAAGTGCTTTGAACTTTCGATCAACAACATCTTCAACACTTTGGCCTTCCAATCAGAAACATAAACATCATCATACTCTGATCTTTCGATCAGAAACATCATCATCAAAACATCATCATCATCAAAACATCAACATGATCCTTCCTTTTAGAATTACGGGATCAACACATTTGTGGTACTCAGATGATCCTTCCTTCCATAATTGCGGGATTTAGATCTTTACGGAGTTACCAACGATCCTTCCTTTCGGAATTACGAGATCAACACATCTGTGGTACTCAGATGATCCTTCCTTTTGGAATTACGGGATCGACACATCCGTGGTACTTAGATGATCTTTCCTTTCAGAATTATGGGATTTAGGTCTTTACAGAGTTACCAACAATCCTTCCTTTCAAAATTATGGGATGAACACATCTATGGAACTCAGACGATCCTTCCTTTCAGAATTACTGGATCAACACATCTGTGGAACTCAGACAATCCTTCCTTTTGGAATTACAGGATCAACACATGTTCTCGAGTACTGAAGTCACCAAATCACTTATGGACATATGTCCTAGGATGATACAATCCCTATTTGTTCTCGAGGACCAAGGTCCCCAGATCACTTTAGGGAAAGTGCCCAATGATGACACAATCCCACTACAACATCACTACTCCCCCTTTCAGGGAAGGTATTTCTGAACCACACCAAGCTTGTCTCGAAAGTGTTCAAACTTTACTCGAGATAGAGGATTTGTCAACACATCAACAACTTGTTCATCAGAACTCACATACTGGAGCTTTATGCCTCCTTTCTACATCATATCTCGAATGTAGAAATACCTGATTTCTATGTGCTTCGATCTATCATGGAACACAGGGTTCTCTGTCATCTTTATACAACTTTGGTTGTCACATAGAATCATGGTAGTGTCCAACTCTAGGTTGAAAAATCCTGACATCATATTTCGAAGCCATATGGCTTCACAACTAGAAGAGAAAGCTTCTATATATTCTACTTCGGCTATGCTTAGAGCAACACTTGATTTCTTTCTCCTAAACCATGAAATCATAGCAGATCCCTAACTATAACATCCACCTGATGTGCTTTTTCTATCTAAGATACTTTTGGCCCAATCTACATCTGTATAACCATACAATCTATACTCATGGCTATTATCATAGTATAGACCAAAGTCTATAGTCCCTTTCAGATATCTCATAACATGTTTTGCAGCTACCAAGTGAACCCGTCTAGGTTGGACTAGATATTGATTTTAAGTGTTCACAGCAAAAAAATTGTCTGGTCTGGTATTTGTTAAGTACATCAATGACCCAGTGATCTGTCTGTAATGAGTCACATCCACTAACTCTGATGAGTCATCAGTTAACAACTTCAAGTTGGAATCCATGGGCGTGGCCAAGGCTTTGCATTCCAAGATATTGAATCTTTTCAATATCTCAACTGCATACTTTCTCTGGTTGAGAAAGATTCCTTCTGAAATTTTCCATACTTCTAGACCTAGGAAATAGTATATTAACCTAAGGTCTTTCATCTAAAATTCTTCAGCGAGCTTCTTCTTGCATTCTACAATCTGTTTTTCATTCCTTTTCAAGAATAGATCATCCACATATAATAATGGTATGACATGTTCATCTTCTATAACCTTGAAGTAAAGGTTAGGATTGGATTTTGCAAGAAACTATCTATCCTTCCATGCCAAGCTCTGGGAGCTTGCTTTAGGCCATACATGGCTTTCTTCAACTTGCATACGTGAGTCCATCTGTCTTCAACTTCAAATCCTTGTGACTATTCTATGTATACGTCTTCTTCAATCACACCATTCAGGAAGGTTGTCTTCACATCCATCTAGTGTATATCCCACTTCATCAAGGAAGCAGGTTCCATGATAGTTCCGATGGAAGTGTACCTTGCTTCCTGGAGCAAGTGTCTCTTCATGATCAATTCCTTCTCTCCAAGAGAATCCTCTAGCCACAAGTATTTCCTTACTTCTATAATTAACATATTTTATCTTGCAAATCCATTTGGAAGATACCACATTATTTCTTTCCGGTTTGAGTACTATATCCCAAACATCATTCTAGTATTCTTTCATCATAACATATTCCATGAGTTTATCTTGTTAGGTCATCAACATATCCTAATATTTTGCATTCAACCTTGAAGGTTGGAACCCACTTTACTCTTGCTAAAGTCTCAATCCATCAGGAAGCTATCCATCATGTCATATCATGTCAAACTCAGATATCTTCTGTAGTCACTCCCCCTGAAGTGGAGTATCATATTCCCTCTTCATTCTATATAGGTGGTTCTATTCTTGATATATACTTCTAGTGGGTCTGGTCAATAGAGTATGGCATGTCATAGTCTATTCTTCACGAACCTTGCTTTGTACACTTGTTCTAGTAGATTCATATGGAAGATAATATGGACTTCCCTTCAGGTCTTGAAACTATATCATAGACATTATTCCCCATGATTGACCTATAATGTTTAATCATAACTTCTTTCATAGCCAGAAATGTTAGCATCAATGATGTCACCAAACTGTGTAACACAACTAGAGTGTGTTCGAGGCCTCTTACTTTGGTTTGGAAGTCTCTCCATTCTTTTCTTCATCTCGAGTTATCTCTCATACCCATGGTGGTATTCATCCTTTGAGGTGGATCTACCACTCTCTGAATCTCTTTCTTCTGTCATGATGTCTCTGACCCTGGGAGCTTCAAATTCATGTTTATTGAATTGTCATCACTTGTTCTTCATAACAAGTCTCATCCTTTTTTCTTGTAGGCGGTTGTACAAGACCTTTCCTACAATTCAAATGCACCAGTTGCATGGTTAGGACTATTTCATAAAACATATGCATAACGACAAATTCTTATGCATCATGCAACTGTTTAGCTAATACAACATTCATCCATATCTCACAAAAAATTTCTAGATGCCTTCCATCTCTACCATAACATCNGAGGTTTCATTCTAGATAAGTAGCAATGGAGAGTTGTATAGCACCATGAGCTACTTACCCATCACATGCATATTAGTAGTATACTGTCATTAATTCAAAAAATCTTATCATGCATAACACATCAATTGAATATAATCATGTGCATAACAAAACAATATTATTAAATTACAATTGAATACTTATCTTTTATTCATTTCGTGGGTAGACTCCTTCTTGATCATTCTGCTTCATCATCTTCTTAATTCATGAAATCATCATTTCTTATCCAAATGATAAGATTGATAAGAGGTTCTTCAAGAATTGAGTTCTTCATATTCCTCATCGCTTGAGGGATCTTCTTTGAATGGTGAGAGCTTGATCTTCAAGTGCTCCCATCTTCTTCTTCTCTTCTTATGAGTCGATCTTCTTCTTCTTCTTCTTATTTCAAGAATCTAGTGAAAGTAATCACTTTCTTCTATCACACATTCCTTGAATGAATGAATCCCATGATCCTGGGAGACCATTCAAGGTGGCAATCACCACTTCTACATTCTCCACTTCTTCTTCTACCGCTTCAAGTTGTACTGCATTCTGGATCTTCACATTCTTCAACTGTTTTCTCAAAGCCATCTTCTAATTTATGTTCTTATCCTCAAATAGCTTGATCAAGGAATCAAACATCTTCGGTTTCTTTTGGGGAAGACACTTTTGGTACTAGTTGATCCGTGATTGAATCAACAATGATCTTCTTGGACTTGATCAAGTTCTTTTTGTGTAGGCTTTGAGCCTCATATCCCTCTGGAACTGGAACCTCTCTACTCATGTAGGTGTCTGATTCATTTTCTTCAAAGAGATCAAATACTTCCATGCTTGGAATTTTTCAACTTCACCAAGCTTATCATCAAGCTGATGAGAACCTCAAATGGAAATAGCAAAAGTTTAGATCTTACCAATTTCATGTGTTCGTCCTAGTTCCGGAGCTGGCTGATCTGGGGTTTGTCAGAGAAACCCTAATTTTAAAAACTTGGAATATTTCAGATTTTATTGGACAGAAAGATATATCTCTTAAAGCTGAGCTTTCCAATGTACTCCTTTTCTGAAAAAAGTGGAGGGAAGCTCCTAGAACAAGAAGCCCTAGTTTACCAATTTCTTCTCCATAAATTCCTGATAATGTTTATGTTTTATATCTGAAATTATGGATCCTCTGTACCTAAAAATTCATAATAAGGTAGACTCAAATGTCCCTGTTCAAAAACCATATGTTTCATCAAAATTGGTTTCACCAATTGGGACTTATGATCATTTTACCAAGGTGACCTGTTACAGGACTGTTCAGAACAACGAAGTTGTACGGACTGCCACGTGTCATTGTTCCATCTTCTGAGTCTGAAAATCTGATCACAGACATTACAATCCATTCGCTTTCTAGAACATCTTCATAAATTTCATTTGGACCTTCATAGCATGAGATATAGCAATTCTCCCCAGGTGTCCGGTTTAGGGATGAATCCTGGAAGAGGCTGGAACCCTAAATTGGAGGGATCATATCTCCCAGAATATAGAGAATCTGAGGCGAAATTTTGGATATTGTACATCAATATTTTATCTTTGACCTCTGCAATTTTTCACTCTCGAGCCTTCTCCAATCCATAGATATAGCAAATGTTACCAAAACCTATCAATTTTAGTATTTAGGGTTTTTTCAGCTTGGGGTCAAACTAGGGTTTGACTTTCCTGGAGTTTCACCCAACCAAAAATATTAAACCAGGTCTCTAAAATTTGATTTTGATGAGGAGAGAAATCCTATGCTAGGCTCACTCAAAAATTCCTCTTCTGTAGAAATCCCTAATTTCCCACACCAAAAACTAAAAATGCTCAGAATCAGATTTTGCTTCAACAGAAAGATGTGCCCTTCAATGGAGAGTCATCCTAGCCTTATTTTGTTGATCTATTGTGGAGAGAGACCCAAAAAGTAAGAATCCATAGCTTCTATAGCTGCACAATGTCTTATTTTAGGGTGGCTCTGATACCATGTTGAATTTTTAATGGTTATATTAGATCTTAAAACATTTAGCATCATAACAGTATAACCATAATCCAAAGGATCATTGAAAGATAGAAAAGCACAACCAAAAAGAACACAAAGATTTATCCTGGGAAAACCACAAAGGAAAAAAACCAGCAAAAGCTTCCTCAATATAGATGCCCCAAAAGATAAAAGATAAAACCAACAAGGAGATCAAAGCCTGATCCTCCTCCTTCTCCATATACTTCACTTTTCTCCACTAATGCGCTACACAAGTGAGAGTGTGTGTGCCAAATGAGGAGAGCCACATCTCTATTTATATTCATCTGTTCACTTTAATAATTAAATCTGACATGTATGCTCAAGTTAATCATGTAGGATCAATTTACACATGTAGGCTCAAGTAACCGCACTGGGGTGCTAATGACCTAGCTTTACAATTAGAGGGGACTACCTCATGACTCTTATTAGTTCTTCTGATTAGAAGCATCAAGGTACAAAGTAATACAAGTGGTTTTCCCGGTAGGACCATCGAGGACCACAAAGGGATACATATAGAATATTATTTGTAGTGACAAGATTTCAACAAGAAGACCAATAATTTTTATAAAATGCAGGGATCAGCCATGAGAAGGCCCTTTTGATCATTTGTAAAAATTGTTATTGTGAAGAAAGAGATCTAGTGGATGACTAGTTCATGCCTTCAACCAATTTCGAGGGTGAAAGATTCCCATCCTAGTTGGTTTTTGGAGAGGCTGCTGAGGTATTTCAAGGAGATTCAATGGAATAAGTTACATGTGAAATCTATAAGAGCTCGTGAAATTATCAAGTTCATATTGTTCTTCCTTTCATCTCAAGTTTTCTCACCATATTTCAGCTCTATGGACTGAGGTGCACTTGGTGAGCTATTAATCTCTTTGAGGGAGATTCTCTTGCTCCATTATTTTGTATTATGATTTAAATTATCTTATATTTAATTTCAGAAATATATCAGGTCAAAAGGCCAATAAATATCATGTATTATTGCTCAATAATGAAGAAATAGTGCCATTTCCCCACTACCTTGTTGTAAACTCTTGTAATATTGATGGATTTGAATGTATGTATAAAATATTGAAAATTTATGAATAAATGGACTGAAATGAAAGTATATTATGGGTTTCATGTTCAGTAACTGATAATTTGTGTCCATTGGGTCAAATTTCATAACAATTGGAGCAAACCACACCTCATTTCCCCAAGGATCAAAAACTAGTTTTTTATATCTGATAGAAAGAAGTGATAACAGCCATGGGAGGTGGATTGGTTATGCATATGAGTATATGATAATGTATTATACACATTCCATGCTTCAATTTAATAATTTGAGTGGGTTTCTACACATTTTGGAAGCCGTCTCTACCACTTACCCCGGGGAGGATTTAAGCCCAAAATTGTTAGTAAAATCATCTATCTTGTTCAGAATTTACTACAGAATTTCAGAAGTGATTGGAGGGCCATAATCCATCCCTGAACATAATAATTAAGTTATTATATCATTCATACACCTTCTCTGAATATTTGGTATCAGTTGGGATGATTTGAGACTAAGACACTAAAACTAGTCAAGAGCCAAAATTGTGAAAAAATTGGAAAATTGGGAATTTTGGTAAAAATTTAAAAAAGAGACGTTACATTTTCCCCATCTTCCATTTTGTTTTTGGTTCCCAAGATGTTTTTATTCATGTCCAGCACTTGTGTTTGTTTTTATGTGCAATCTTGTTTTGGTATGAACCGTTAGGAGTGGAACATGCCTAGAATTGGCTTGATAAACCTAGTGAAGAGAGGAACCTCACAAAAAGATCAAGAGGGGATGGATAATATTCTATGCACACCTGAGAGAAAACTGGAAGGGAAGGTATGGCCTGAAAGAATGTGTAGAAATGAAGGGAATAATTCCTTGTGTTGGGTATGTAGGTATTGTGGAGGCCGATATGGATAGATATTGTGCAGGTGTCCATAGCTCTGTGGTTGATCTCACTAGCTTAGCAATTCTTCATTTCCACTACCTTAGTAGCCTAATAAACCCAATTGTAGATTGGATTGGATGAAAAATGGTGTGTATTTGGCTATGTGTTAGCCAGTTGTTCCCTTTTTCCTTGTGGAAGTCATGCCCAGATCAGGGGTGGAAGTTGTTGTTGGGCTAGGAAAAGTAGACAAGAAAGAAGCTGGTGCACAAGCCAAGAAGGAAAAGCGCGTGTGACGAAGAGGAAAGCCGGTCACAAAGGAAGAAAAGGAACTAATGCAAAAGAATAGAGAATACATGAGAAAGAGGAAAGGCAAGCTTGCAGGCATGCAAGCAAGTAAGGGTTAGAAAGAAACAGGTGAAGATAGTGGCTACTAAAGACAACGTAAGCCTGTGGATAATGCACGTATGAAGGAATATTTTGTAAGTTGGGACGATAGTGCCTTGTGTCTGTCCCTGACAGCCTGTAACCATTTTTTACGACTGATCATGACCTATAGTTGATGAGAATTATGTAGTTGACCCTATGTGGTCTAGTAGAAGATATAAATAAGAAGAACCTGTTATGTATAAGGATTGGACATTCGTCATCATTGTTAGAGAACAATCCTTAAGGTCCATCATTTTGTTGTTTTGTTTATCCTATTAAGGAAGTTAGGGTAAGTAGAAGAGAGGACTTCAAGAAGATTTTTTTAGAAGTAGAAGGTTTTTGAGCTGTGGATCTTGCAACTATGTGTGCAGACCCCCTGTATTAGAAGGAATCTGCAGCTAACTGCACAGATAGTAAGTAGAATAGGTGATTTAGGCTGTGTATAGATCAGTAGGAGTATATAGAAGAATAAAACAGAGAGCATGAGAGTATAATATTGAGTCAAAAAGGCATATCATAATAAAAGTCTGCAGACCACAAACTGCAAGGTGCTTTACACAATTTCTCATGCCAGATGAAGAGCACCTTGGTGGTTTTTCCCATATGGGTTTCCACATTATTTCCTGTGTTAAATGAATGGTTGTGATGAATATTTGGGTGAATGTTGAAGTATTTGCTTATTGTATATTGATTAGTCACAGATGAATATATGCACTACCTTGATTAATTAGTGAATGAATGAAAGTTAAAATCATTGTGGGAATGTTGTGTATAAGTTCATGGTTAAATTCCTAAGTTAAAGCACATGTCACAAAATGTATGTCGGTATAAGGGATTAGCTACGTCACACCAGTTATGCCAATTTTTTGGATTAGAGACAGTGTTGTGTGGCATGCGCTGGCATACAGTTGTGTCTAGTCATGCCATAATAGACTCATTGTCTAGTTTCCTTTTTCAAGCGCATTTTCTATGCACCAGGGGACTATAATTCCCTCACTAACTGCAGAAACATGGTTCTTGAAGTTATCCATCATATATCTTGGGTGAGAGTGCCCCTGCCTCGCAAGTGTTACCGACTGAGATTGCTCTTTCAAGCACATGTATTGTGGTTTATTGTTGGTATTGTGGTGTTGTTGAACCGTGGGTCTAAGTAAGAAGAGAAAAGAGACCAACAAATGGTTTCGTTGCTGGGACCCATAATCATTTGAGTCGAGGGAAATGTTGTGGCATCTGATAAAGAAAGAAATAGAGGACTAGTTGGATTCTAAAATGCTAGCATTTATGCAAGAAGAAAGCGCAGGAACACGGTTGAACATAGAAAGCTGGGTGGATGAGTACATATATTATTATATTCAAGAGGTCTTCTTTGTTGAGTTCCCTGGTATTCTACATGAATGGCTGTCAAGATTGGTGACTAGACAGACAAACTTCTAGAGGAGAGAATCTATCGAATGGAGTGTTCAGTTGGTTCGTGAGGTAACTAGTGTAAGTAACACCATTTATATAGATATTGATATTTTGGTTGACAGTATTTTGCAAGGGTATATTACTTAGTTTCCAGTAGAAACTATAACCTCATATAGTGAGGATGAAAGAAATTTTTTTCAAGGACCCCGAAGAAGATATTTTTTATCTATCAATACGTGGATCAAGATGCTCGTTTATGAGAAGGGTATATTGAAGTTGAGTAGTTGAGTAGCATACCAGGGAAGGAGATTATGTCATCGAAAACCTATTAAGAAAATGGGAAAGGGTGAGTTGAGATGTTCCCTGCAAGTACAGAACCTGAATTAGAAGCTGGAGTCCTAAGGAGTGGAAGGAGATTCAGGTTAGGAAAGAGAATAAAAACCAAAAAAGGACGACAGAACCCTAGTATTTTCAAGGAGAGTGAACACGAACTTCAGTCGTAGAGAAGTGAAGGATCTTGCATTGAAGAGGAGGACTATAGACCGATTTTTAAAGGACCAAAGGACTCTGAATACTTTGTCGAGACACCAAGGTTAGGAAAAAATTACATCACACCAGCGATATCACTAGAGGTAATATCTAGAGTCTCATCCCTGGAGAGGAATACTAATACTGATAATGCTATTACTGTGACTAGTACACTGAAAGGTATACCTCTCTTGAATCCTTTACCAGAGAACACCGATGCTAACCCAATGGCTAGGGAAGACATTTAACTATCCACATTTAATGGGAATGGAGCAGAATATCCAGAGAAACATTGGTTCCTATGTGAAGTCGTTTGGATGGTTCATTTATTCCATAATGCAGACATAAAGAAGGAACAGATGATCACGACTCTGATGGGTAGTGCACTGGATTGGTTTATGAAGTTTTGTTCTGCACCAGCCGAAACACCGTAGAAGAATCTTCAGGATACCTGAGCCACAATGATATTTGAGTTGAGAAAAACTAAATTTGAGTCACAATGTATTACTGAGATCAAAGAGATAAAGCAGACACTCGCAGAGTCAATATGGGACTTTGACCAACGCTTTAAAACTTTGATGGCCAAGGTGAGTTTCCAAATTTCAGACGTGCATCATAAATATTAGTTTATTGTTGCACTATTTCCACACATCTGAGGGTCCTTAATGCAACAAAATATTGAGTAGTAGACAAAATAATTAGAGTTAGCAATGAATCTAGAGGCCTCTCCAATTGGCGACAGTGCCACAAGGATGGTACAGATTCAGTCGTAATTGGCTAATCTGACAATACAAATTTAGGACATCAAGAAGGGTAAGGAAGCACAAGAATATTTATGGTGCAAAAAATGCAGAACAAATGTACATACTAAGGATAATTGTCTGACCTTCATGAATTATGTCTCATTCGGTGCTCCAAAACCACTAAATGGCCATGCACTACCCTCGTGCCACATATGCTAGTCCAGAGGGCATCATGATGAAGAATGTTTATATTTGAAAAAGGTTCTAAGTACTCTGAAAAAACTCTTCTATAAATTTTTTAAGTCAGTAGGGCACGCCGAGAAGGATTGCAGAGCATACTAGCTTCTGAAGGAAAAAACTTTCGTTACCTACCTAATGAAAAATACGGGGCATGCTCTGGCTGAATAGGCACAAGCATTGTATCAGCATGCATAGTTCCCAACCAAATAATATCAAAACCCTTATCAACCTCAGTATGCACCTTAGTATCCATACGCATAACAAAATCACTACCGGCAGAATCAGTACCCGCCACAATAACCACACCCGCACAGAAGGGGTGGTTGAAGCTTCAGAGGAAGAGGCAGAGGAGGAGGTTATGATAGAGGAAGAGGTTAAGTTACATGTTATAACTATGGAAAACTAGGTCACTATGCCATAGATTTCCTTGAACCTGTAAAGACATGTTCATATTTGAAAGGGAAAGACCATAATGTGGAGCAATGTCTGCAGTTGATCGCAAAATAGAAAGAAAGGACTATCGCAAGACCTATCCCTGCATAGAAATAGAATTCAAATCCAAATATGAATGTTCATATGATTGTGGATGAAACACGAGATCTGAATGTTGTTGTTGTAACACAAGGAGGTGCTATGACTGGAGGGGATCGTTATAAACCACAACAACAACCATAGCCACAGGTATGGCCAGCAGTGTAGAAAAAGAAGCCATTCGACGTTCAGAAATAGAAGGAGGTATTCTTGGACATGCGGCTAGGATTTACAGATCCAAAGAAGTCAAGGAGATGCCTGAGCAGTTTTAGTGCATATTCCAAAAGAAGTTTCCACAAAACGTTAGTAAGCTCAAATCATTTTTGTCAAGTTTCTAAATACTAATACAATATAAAGATGATATTGCAGAACTACAAGCAATGATAGAAGAGATACCCATAGAGCCACAACCTAAAAATAAAGTTAACCAAGTAAGAAAGAAGTTCAAAACTGGCTGCGAGTTAAGAATGACTATGAAGATAGGAGACTATGACATGGATTACATCATCTTAGACCTAGTATATGATGTTAATATTTTGATGCAACAAACTTGGGAAAGTATGGGCAAGCCGTGCTTGGACTGGTCCCCTGTCCAACTGGGACTTGCAAATTAGGAGAAGGTTATACCCATTGGTAGGTTGAATCAAGTCCCTATTGACATTGGAGGGTTGCACACATCTGCGAACTTTGATGTCATTAACATTCTTGATGACATGAACCCACACCCCACCCTACTAGGAATAGATTGGGCCATAGAAAATCAGACCATTATAAATTTCAAGAAAAGCATTCTCTCATTCGAGAATGAGGAGATGAGGGTAGTATCACCCATTTATCCATTAGAGGGATAGAGATATGTTGAGCCTATATACAATGGCAGATAGGTTGATTATCTCGACCAAGTCTAAAATGTCACTGCATTAGAAGAATACTGCATCAACCCAACAACATATGAAAACCTGAGCTAGAAGAGTGCTAGTTATTGCACATCTGACTTAGGGGTTGCTTTATAGATTTGGCAAACCAAACAGCATGAAATCTGTATGTGGAGGTGCACAAGAGTTACAAGGTCTATGCGATGGGTGTAGAATGAGCTGCGAGAGCTACCAATCTATGAGGGTTTACCTAACCTTACGACCTTCTTAACTAAGTTTTAACGACTTGTAACAGATTCAAAACTTTTGTCAACGCGAGACCATGTGCTCAAAGCTACACCCACTAGATGGTGGGGTGCACATAAAAAGTCAATAGCATATTTTCTACAATGCAAAAGGTGAATGGAATTTAGGTTTGGTGAATAGATCACCCTCATAAATCACAAGTATTTAGAGCTGATGAACCCAGTTGAACATATTAACCATTGTGGCACAGTATTTGAAGAATATCCACGACAGGAATGGGTCCATCATTTCGTACATACATTGGAAATGGCACCTAGAACCTTGTATGCATACATGGAATTATGACAAGGAGCCCAATATTGGGAAGGGATTGCTAAGAAGTTTGCACATACATTTGAATTTGCCGATGAGCACCCTACAGTTGATGGTGCACTCTAGATGATAAATGAGAAGATATTTGCTGAGATCCCTGTCGAAGGGGATAACTCACACTAGTGCAGTGCGACCATTCAATAATGGATGGATTGCTACAATCTATCTAGAGACTCATATGATGATCAAACTAATATAAACATACCAAAATCAGAGGGCACATGAGAAGTGGAAGGAAGTGGAATTTCGAGTGACTAGTTCCTCAAGCCTGAACATCGGGTCGCAAGAGAACCCAAATTTTGCCAATATTGGATATTATTGGGATGAAGAGACAGTTGCAAAGATCACGAATTTACTGCATCATTATCAGGACCTATTCCCTAACAAATTGTCAGATATTAAGAGGATAGTGGGAGATCTAGGAAAGATGAAAATACCTCTACAACCATATTCTAAACCAAGTAAGCAGCGATCGTATAAGATGAACCCCAAGTATAAAGAAAGGATAAAAGTGGAATTGGATCATATGCTCAAAGTGAGAATCATCAAACCTATTGAGGAATTAGAGTGGATCATCCTTGTAGTGTTCTAAAATAATAAGACAACAGGAGAAGCCAGGATCTATTTCGACCTGAGAAAGTTGAACGATGCATGCTTACATGATCTATTCTCAACACCATTTACAGATGAAGTACTTGAAAGCATCGGAGGGAAATAGAATTATTCATTTACTGATGACTTCTTGGGTTATCATCAAGTTAGAATACCACAAGAGAATTGACATAAAATAACATTTGTCACAGAATGGGGATGCTACCAGTATACGATACTTCCCTTTGGACTCAAGAATGCACCTGCTATTTTTCTGGAATAGTAATTTATGCTTTTAAGGATTTTATTCATAAATTTCCTGAGATATAATTTGATTATTGGAATGTGTTTAGTCTAGTAAGATACCATATTGAGAGTCTATGCATGATACTGGACTATTATTGCCACTATCAAATCATGCTTAATTCAAAAAAATGTATATTTTATGCACCGTTTGGTGTGCTGTTGGGTGACATCGTATGTTGCAATGGTGATTTGGTCAACCCAACAAAGATTTTGATTATTCTTGACTTACCACCACTTATATCAGTCATGCAGCTTAGATTAGTGGTGGGAGATATAGGCTACTACAGGAAGTTCGTCAGAGGATATGCAGTGATTATGGTACCAATGGAGAAATATTTCCAGGAAATCTTGGATAAATTGAATAAATAAATGGCCACTGCACCAATACTTGTATTTCTAGACTGGAAGAAGGATTTCCTTGTTCATGTTGATGCGTCCTCTATCATACTAGGCATAGTCTTGACACAACCAGGAAAGGGTGCGCTTGACCACCCTATTTATTTTGCTAGCAGGAAACTGTCGATAGCAAAAATGAACTACATAAGGATAGAGAGAGAAAGCCTCACTATGGTCTATGCACTTCAAAAGTTCATACACTATTTGTTGGGTGGAAATTTTCAGATGTATACTAACCATTCAGTGCTATAATATCTAATCAACAAGCCAGTGTTGGGGGGGAAGATCTGCAGATGGCTTCTCCTCTTTCAAGAATTTGATTTTGAGGTCATTTTCAAACTTGGTCGACTGAATGTCGGGCCATACCACCTGTCAGGGATAGAAAGTGATGAAGAACCAACCAGCTTAGAAGATAATTCTTTTGACGCGCAACTATTTGTGATTCACATGATGGACAATCATAACCCTAAGTTTAACACTATCATCCACTTTTTTAGTACAGGTTATGCACCTGAAAGAATGTCAAGTAATTGAAAGAAACAATTGGTTTTCAAAGTTGTTGACTATAGATTAATTGCGGGGCATCTTTATAAGCTAGGCACAGAAGAAGTACTGAATCGCTGTGTCTTTGTCTATGAATGACCTTGGGTAATGAGTGAAGCACATGTTGGTGCTGTAGGAAGACACTACGCGAGAAAATAAACTATGCGTAAAATATTGTAGGAAAGATTATGGTGGCCAACCATACACATGGATACTAAAAGATTCTGCACGCACTATGATATTTTCCAAAGAATAGGAAAACCATCTTATCATGGTGAGATGTCGCTTGCACTGTAGATAACCCTTCAAGAATTCGACAAGTGGGAATTTGATTTCATTGGACCAATCATCCCACCAGGAAAGAGAACTGGTGCATGCTACACTATCACTACAATCGAATATTTGACTAGATTGGATAGATCCGCACTTGTTAAAGATTGTACCGCTATGACTATGGCAAATTTTTTATTTGAAAATGTAGTCACCAGATTTGGCTATCCAAAAATTTTGGTAAGTGACCAAGGTACACATTTTGTTAACAAAGTGATTAATGAGCTCACTACATAGTTTCAGATCCAGCATAAGAAGATGAAACCCTGTCATTCTCAGGTGAATGGAACGGTCAAAGCCTTCAACAAAATCCTAGAGAACACATTAACCAAGGTATGTAACATGTACCGAGATGATTGGGATCAGAAAGTCTCAGTTTTGCTATGGGCGTATGGAACAACTTGCAAACCACTCATAGGGAACACTCCATTTAGACTAGTATATGGATAGGAATTTTAGCTACCAATGGAGTACATTGTACCAAGTCTAAGGATTACTACGCTGATGGAGATGACTGACGAAGATGTGCTAGATTTTTATAATTTTAAGCTAGCATTAACTTAGGATATTAACTGAGAGAATAACAAGCACAAAAATCAAACACATGAGACAATGAACACAAAGATTTTCCTCGGGGAAACCATAAAGGAGAGCACCCTGCAACTTCCTCAGAGATAGAATCAGCACCAAAAGCAAAACCCAAAAATAGTAAGATGATCTCCCAACAACAATAGCCTCTTTCTTTCTAGCCCCAGCAACTTATTCTTCCTTAGTTATGTGCTATAATTGAGTGTGAGTGAGTGTGTGATAAATAGAGAGGCTCACTCTCTATTTATACTAATTCCCAACTTGACAATGACTCACTAGGGCTGAATTCTCTAGGAGAGTCTAATAACCCTAGTGCCCCGCAACTGCAGGGACTTTAACCCTTGAATAATAGGAGGGTTACCCATAATGACTTGACATGACTTGTTTACATTATATAACCTCCCGATAAGAAGATCGGGGCATGACATGACTTAATTACATTACAGATACTTCCAAAAATAAACATCAGGGTACAATACATGAGATATACAAGTGAATACATTCTGAAGTTACAAATACATCAACACTCCCTCTTAACTAGGAAGGTATTCTTTCGACATAATTTTGAGCACTGGTCTTCTTCTTTGTATCGACCAAATCATCTTGTCATGTTTAAGTTGTCTTCATATTCAAGTCTTCTTCATCTTCAATTCATCTTCATCTTCAAGTCTTCTTCATCTTCAAGTCTTCTTCATCTTCAAGTCTTCTTCATCTTCAATTCTTCTTCATCACAGGATCTAGGTCATCACTAGATCTGGATCATCACTACTAGATCATCATCACTGTATCATCATCAAATCTGGATCATCACTTGATCTGGATCATCATCAAGTCTGGATCATCATCATGTATGGATCATCACCTACTCTAGATCATCATCAAGTCTGGATCATCATCATCAGTGCTATCTCTTAATTCTTCTCATCACAGGAAGTTCTACAGAGCCAACCCTTTTTCATGTTGGTTGTAGGCCTAGCCTTCAAGTAGGTCTTATTTAGCACTTATATCTGACCCTAAGTCAGAATGGCCTGCCCATCTCTTACATCTGACCTCATCTTGTCAGAAATACATGCCTAGCACTCACATTGACCTCATCTTGTCAGAAAGGCCCAGCACTCACATATGACCATGTGTAAACACATCATGCTAGAATGGCTCATCACTTATATATAACCATGTGAGAACACACCACATCAGAAGGGATCTGCACTTACATCTAGCCATGTGCAAACACGCCACATCAGAAAGGCTTTGCACTTGCATCCGACCATGTGTGAACACACCGCATCGGAAGGGCACTGCACTTACATCTGACCATGTGTGAACACACCGCATCAGAATGGCTCTCAGTCCCAGACTAGGGATTCCTTGTAAATGACCAAGCGCCTCCATTCTCCAAGAGAATAGCATCAGCCCTTATATCTAATCAAGTGGGAGCACATATCTCAATCACATCAAAATGGCCATGCACTCATATCGGATCATGTAAGACTACATCCCATAGTCATATCAGAATGGCCCTTAGTCCCAGACTGAGTATTTATGGTAACTGACCAGGTGCCTCCATTCTCCTAGAGAATGGAAAATCAACACCAAGCTAAGTATTCCTGGTAACTGACCTGGTGCCTCCATTCCAAGAATCGAATTCAACACTTATATCTGATCATGTAGGAACCAATCCTACAGTCACATCATAATGGCTCAACACTCATATCTGACATAGAAGGAGCCAATCCTATCACCATGAAATAATGGCTCAACCCTTACATCTAACCATGGAAGGAACCTAATCCTCTAACCATGTAAAAATGGCTCTTGGACTCATCATTTCCCCTTGGAGGGAACCTAGATCTGGAGAACACCAAGCTTCTCCCTGAAGTACTCAAACTTCACTCTGGCCATTGGCTTCATCAACACATCAGCTATCAGTTCATCCGTCGCAACATACTAGAGCTTCACTACTCCTCTCTGCACCATATCCCTGATATAGTGATACTTGATCTCGATATGCTTCGACTTGTCATGGAACACCTGGTTCTCCAACAACTTCACACAACTTTGGTTGTCACAATATATACAAGTAGCATCCAGCTGGAGATCAAATAAATCAGATAGTAGCTTCCTTATCCATATTGCCACACCAATAGCTTAACAAGCTACAACATAGTCTGATTCAGCTGTACTCAGTGCCACACAGGACTGCTTCTCGCTAAACCAAGAGATCACACTTGATCCCATACTGAAGCACCATCCTAAAGTGCTCTTCCTATCAATGGCACTGCCTTCCCAATTTGAATCAACATAACCCTCCAGGTTAATCTTCTGATTTTCCTCGCACTTGAGCCCATAATAAACTATACCCTTCAGGTACCTCAGAATATGCTTTGCAGCAATCAAGTGAACATGTCTTGGATCTATCAAGAATTGGCTTGAGGTGTTCATAGCAAAGAAAATATCTGGTCTCGTGTTCGTTAGGTACATCAAGGACCTAATCATCTGACGATACATCATAACATCAACTGCTTCTGATGAAGCACCACTCAATAGCTTCAGGTTCGATTCCATAGGTGTGGTTATGGCCTTGTAGTCCATGATCCCAAACCTCTTTAGGATCTCTACTGCATACTTCCCTTGTTCGAGGAAGATTCCATCTGTATTGTACCACACCTCCATACCTAGAAAATAGTGCATCATACCCAAGTCTTTCATTTCAAACTTGGAAGCAAGCTTCCTCTTCGTATTAGCAATCAACCCATCCATACCTATTACAAATAGATCATCCACATACAGTAGGAGTATCACTGGGTTACCATCTTCAACCTTGTAGTAAAGGTTGGAATCTTCTTTACTTTTGGTAAAGCCCAAACCGGATAGAAAGCCATCAATTCTATCATACCATGTCTTGGGTGCCTGTTTCAAACCATATAGGTATTTCTTCAATATACACACATGAGACTCCATGTCATGTGTCTCAAAACTGAGTGGATTCTCCACATACACTTTCTCTTCTACTACACCATTCAAGAAATCCATCTTGACGTCCATCTGGTGTATCTTCCATTTCATCATTACAGCCAGAGCAAGTACTGATCTGATGGAAGTGTATATGGATACAGCTGAAAAAGTTGCTTCACAGTCTATTCCTTCTTTCTAGGAGAAGCCATGAGCCACTAATCTTGCTTTATATTACTCTATGCTACCATATGGAGCATGCTTGATCTTGTAGATCCATTTGGAAGTTACAATGGACTTACCTTCTAGTCTTGTGACAACATCCCAAACATCATTCTTCATGATCAATTGATACTCTTCAATCATAGCATCCTTACATTATTTTATTTATGCTACTTCTTCATAGTTGGAAGGTTCTTTATCAATAATGTCACATAGCAGGGCTACATAACTAGAGCAGGACCTAGTTCTCTTCCTTCCTTTGTTTGTTTCTTCCGAAGCTCCATATATTTCTGCACCTTGGATAATTTCACGTACCCAAGCAAGTTTCCTCTTATGAGGATTCTTCTCCTCAAGTGGATCCATAGGTTCTTGAGGTTCTTCTAATTCTTGATCCTCTTCTTGAATTTCATCGTTCATGGTTGTATCATGAATTCTGGGTGCTTTTGTTTCTTCAGGTTCTTTAGCCGGTCTCTTCCTGGATTTGATGTAGGCTGATTCTTCATCAAATGTTACATCTCTGATGATGTCGATCTTATTGAATATTGGGAAGTATATTCTGCAAGCCTTTGAGATTTCAGAGTATCCCATAAATATACCCTTATTTCCTGAAGGATCTAACTTCGTCCTCTTTTATTTTGGAATGTGTATGTATACAGGACAACCGAATATTGTGAGATGGATGACTTCTAGTTTCTCACCGGAGAAGACTTCTTCAGGTTTCTTGTTCTTGAGTACTATGTGTGGACTATGGTTCTATACATATACCACTGTTCTGGCAGCTTTTTCCCATAGATGCATGGGAAGATCTTGATCATGAAGCATGGCCCTTGCTGCTTCCATGATCATTCTATTCTTCCTTTCTACAATCCCATTCTATTCTGGATTATATGGAGTGGATAACTCCATCTTAATCCCTAATTCTTTTCATAGCTCTTTGAATTCATTTGATGTGAATTCTCTGCCATTATCTAATTGAAAAGTATTGATATTCTTTTCAGTGTGGTTCTCAATCAAGGCTTTGAATTCCTTGAACTTGTTGAAGAATTCATCTTTGTTATTCATAAAGTATATCCATGTATTTCTAGAAAAACCATCAATAAAAGAAACATAGTATACATACCCGCTTAATGAACTGGATGACATTGGACCACATACATTGGAATCGATGATTTTCAAGATTCCTTTTGCCTTGCTCTTGCTACTTGGAAATGTTTTCTTTGTTCTTCCATTTCGCACATCCTTTGCATACACCTTCATGTTTTGTCTGCATTTATGGGAGACCTTCAACAGCTTTGATTGGAAGTGGTAGTCCTCTATAATGCACATGTGCAAGCCTTCTATGCAAAAGCTCATTTGGTTCTACCGAGTCATGAACCAAATCTTTTTCTAGTTGGCCCTTCAATTTGTATAGTCCTCCTTCTTATTCCCCAATCATTACTGCATCATAAAAATAATTTCCCGTTGGCCACATGAGGACTTGGCCATCTACAAATGCAACCCTCATTCCTTTTGCATCCAATGTATATATGGAGAGGAGGTTCTTCTTTAGTCCAGGTACAAACAATACATCTTTCATCTTGATAGAATTTCCAGAGTCTAGCTTATATGAGGATTCACCACTACCTTTTATCGGATACCGGTATTCATCTCCAAGTTTCACCTTGTGAGGTGATTCATGTTCAGATAGTTTCACAAAGGATTCCTTGAATCTTGTCATATGTTTGGAAACACCACTGTCTATAATCCAATTATTGCTGCCATGTGTGATAGTTCCCGTGAGAGCGGAAATTATAACATATTCTTCATCACTTGAAGAATCATCACTATCTTGTCTGGTTCTCTTTGTGGAAGGTTCATCATACTCTGCAGCATGAGCATGATGTCTTCTCTTGTCTCCCTTTTTCTTGTGAAAGATACTTTTTTTTCTAGAACAATCTCTAGCAAAGTGTCCTCTTTCATCACATGTATAGCATATGTACTTAGACATATCTCTAGGATTTCTGAAGTTACTCTTTTGGTGAGAGTGCTTACCTCTGTGGTGGCTAGTTCTTGTTTTCTTAGATTGTACTGTGAGAGCTTGATCTTCACTTCCCATATTTTCTACTCGAGCTTCTATCTGAGCTTCTTCTTGAGAGCATTCTTCCCATAGTCTGTTGAACCTAATTAGCTTATTTCTGGCATAGATCCCCTGAATGAAAGAATCCCATGTCCTAGGGAGACCATTCAAGGTGGTAATTACAATCTCTGCATTCTCCACTTCTTCATCCACTGCTTCATGTTGTTCTTTGATCTGGGAGACCCTTGTGAAGTATGACTGTATGGTCTCTACATTATCGACCTTCACATTCCTCAATTGGTTCCTCAAGGTCATCTTTCGGTTTATGTTCTTTCCTTCAAACAGTTTGGTCAAAGAATCAAACATAGATTTAGGTGTCTTTAGGGAGGACACCTGTGGTATGAGGTGATCCTTGATTGAATCAGTAATAATCCTCTTATCCATGACCAAATTCTTCTTGTGTAAGGCCTTATCCTCATCTCCCTATGGAACTGGAATCTCCTCATTGATGTAGGAGTCCAATTAATTTTCTTCCAGGACTAGGGAGATCCTATACTTCCAGGCTTGAAAATTATCAGCTCCCTCAAGATTTTCACCATGATTGGTATGATGAGACATCTTAAATGAGAACCTCAAATGGAAATTCAAAATATTTAGATCTTACTAGGTCATGATGTCGGATCTGGATTTGGAGCTGAATTTTTGCAGAGTTGGTTCAGGAGAAGATTAGGGTTTGACTTTCCCAAAGTTCTGTCTAGCCAAAAACTTTGATCTTGATCTCTAAACTTCTATTTTGAGGAAGAGATCAATCCATCCCGGGCTCACTCAAAAATTCCACTTATGTGTAAATCCCTAATTTTTGGCAGCAGTGTCGGGTCAAAAACAAAAAATGCTCAGAATCAGATTATGATTTGATAGAAAGATGTGCCCTAGGGAGGAGAGTCAGCCCAACCTTCTTTTGCTAAAAATCTATGGAGAGAGATCCAAAAAGTAGGCATCCCTAGTTTTTGCACCTCCACACTGTCTTCTTCTCAGGTTAGCTCTGATACCATGTTAGATTTTTATCATTTTAAGCTAGCATTAACTTAGGATCTTAAATGAGAGAATAACAAGCACAGCAATCAAACACATGAGACAATGAACACAAAGCTTTTCCTCAGGGAAACCATAAAGGAGAAAACCCTGCAACTTCTTCCGAGATAGAATTGGCACCAAAAGAAAAACCCAAAAATAGTAAGATGATCTCCTGACAGCAGTAGCCGCCCCAACAACTTCTTCTTCCTCAGATATGTGCTACAACTGAGTGTGAGTGAGTGTGTGATAAATATAGAGGCTCACTCTCTAATTATACTAATTCCTGACTTGACAATGACTAACTAGGCCCGAATTCTCTAGGAGAGTCTAATAACCCTAGCACGCCGCAACTGCAGGGTTTTTAACCCTTGAACAATAGGAGGGTTACCCATAATGACTTGACAGGACTTGTTTACATTATAGAACCTCCCGATCGGAACATCAGGGCATGACATGACTTAATTACATTACAGATACTTCCCAGAGTAAACATCAGGGTAAAATACATGAGATATACAAGTGAATACATTCCAAAGTTATAAATACATCAACAAGATGTTGTCAAACAAAGGTTGTCACAGCTCGTTGAGTTGGAAGAAGAACGCTTCGTCGTAGGATTTCATCAGACAGTTGAGAAGAAGCGATAGAAATCATGGCATGATCTCCATATCAGAGTTAAGTCATTTGAAGTAGGAGGAATTGTGTTGTTGTATGACATAAAATTATTCAAACACCCAGGAAAGTTGAATATGCATTGGGTAGGACCATATATGATCACGCACATCACTGATGTGGGTGCAATAAAATTGCAGAAACTAGATGGAATGTATGTCGTGGGTACGCTCAATGGCAGTCGCTTGAAACCATACTATGATGGTCATAACATCCCTGGATAGAGTAAAAAAAAATGATGAGAGGACAAAAGACGTAACCTGTTATGTCGCACGTATGCGACAAAACCAACACAAAGAATAGGAATAAGTACCAATTGCATGGGGAAAAAAAACACAGTGAAAAGAAACAAGTACTGCAAAGAGCAGAAATGACAGTCTAGATGGAAATACAGTGTGAATGTTTGACAATAAAAGAGACCGTTATGATAGCTAAGACTCTTAAATTCGACAAGATATGAGGATAATGATGGCGCGGCTTTGGGTCCTATCAAATCCACCCTCGACATAACTACCATAACTCTGTTGACAACTACAGTGAAGAACTTGAGCTGTTGATTTAATGAAGGAGTGCATCGACCAAGAATCCCATGTGATCTATTAGACATCAACCTCCCATTTGAGTGACCACTACAAGACATGCTATCCAATAAAAGTATCAGGCTTCACCTTCAAACATCCTTTTACACATAGTGAGAGAGCAAGAGCACCAGAGCTGAGTGTTTGTAGAGCTGAATTCTATCACAGAGTGACCCAACATACATGGTTATATAAATTTTGATTGATAGTGAGCTATCTGACACAACCATTATCTCAAGTATCCCAATTGAGGAATAGATAGAATCCCTTGAGATACAACAACTCGATACACAAACGGAGCTTGAACCGATGGAACGAATAAGGAAGAAGCCTGAACAGGTGCCAACACCTGCCC
>LPNX010271455.1:19124-46670 GCA_001517045.1 Pseudotsuga menziesii | reverse complement strand
GGATTGCTTGGGATGATTTCTATTTTATGGATCAAGCGTGATTGACTTCATTCTACCATTGCATCTAAAAGGTCCCTCAACTTCTTGCACACACCCATGATTATCCCCAGTTTTTTTGTAGGGATACCATCAATAGGTTCTTTGTGGTAGTTTGAAGTGTCCTTATTGACCTTCAATGGCTAAGGGATTCATTTAGGGCCCAAGGCTTGGGTTTCCTTGCATTGCCATGCATATGGCTCCGAGACCCATAACTACGATAAAAAAAATCTCAATTTCTCTCATATCCCTAATCTAAGGCCAAAGACACCATAGAGAGGTCATGTGTGGTGGATTGATACATTATTCTTTCTTGTGGATCCCTAGAAGCTTCCTTTAGTGTCTACAATTTGGTTTTCTCGATTGCTCAACCATGTCAAGGGTCTCTAAACCCATCCTTACTGATTAAAACAACCTAATGGTGTCAATGCTGACACACAAAGCTAAGACTGGCCTCAAGAAGTAACATATGATCGTTTAAGGTGCTATTGGTGGTCCTAGATTCCTAGAAGCTTCATTTAGAGCCTCAATTAGTGTTTCATCCCTTTACAATGTCTAAGACCCCAGGGCCCTCCCTCCAACTTATATTTATTCCCCTCCCGCCAATCCCTTACCTTTATATTTGTCCTCCCTCCAGTTCCCCCTCATATCTCTCCCCTACCCATCCATCCCTTCCCCTTATATTTATCATCCCTTCATCCCCCCCATATATGTCCCCTACCCATCCCTGCCTCCCATGACTCCCTCTACACCTTCCTCTCCCTCCTTTGACTCCCCTCCGCCTCTTAACGAATGTAATGTTGGGCCATGAGCCACCCCATAGACCATCTGGATGGAATATTGGGAGTCTAAATGGTATTGTAATGGGATGAGGGTTCCATTATAGGGTTTTGGATGGGAGGGATGGGTCTCTAGACATTGACTATAGTCATGGAAGAGAATATAATAAGTCTCTAAATCAACACACATGCCTTATAGATGGAATATTTGGACTTTAGTGGTATATGGGTTTCATTATGAGGTTTTATGCACTAAGGATGGGTCTCATGGTTTTAACCATGGTAAAGGGACAATAGTGTAACAGTAAAAAGTATTAAACCACTACATATGCCCTTTAAAGGGTATATTTAGCCTTAATGTGGGATATATGTGCCATTAGACTATTTTATGCATTGAAGATTGTTCAGGAGGCATTGACCATGGTCATATAGGAACCATTATGAATATTTCCAGATAAGAGATAGTTCTGAAGACACTACCATGGTCCAAGGATAGGTCTGGAGGTCTTAACCATGGGTATGGGTTTCATTATAAAGGTATCAAGTTTAAATATTTGATATGCACTTTATCACATATGTGATTTAGCGATCACGTAATACAAACTGCTGGTTAAGTAATAAGTAGTGTATTCATATCACATATGCGATAAAACAGACATGCATTATATCGCATATGCGATATGTGTTTTATAAAAAATGTTGGGTTGTGGGTTGTGCACCAGATTTACTATAGAAAAAGACATAATTCTTTTGAACCCGTGCACAGAGAATTGTTCAACCTAGAATTTAATCATTTTTTACACAAATCCATAGGTTTTGTACAAGTTTGGGTGGATTTCAATGGGGAATGTACGTAATAGAGGTCAAAAGTCAGCAAGGAAGGTGCTTACACTAGAAGAAGCTAAAAATTAAAAAGAAAAGAAGAGGGAATATTGAATAAATCATCGGCATTCATTGGATGAGCAATACTTCTCATTCCCGCTCAACAGATACCTGACATAGAGGATGAGGAAGATAATGCAACATTAAAGGAATCTAGTTATAGGGGAGATGATGTTGTTGGTCCATTATTAAGTGGACAATCTTATTAAGAGTTCAATACTTATGTTCCTCGCAATGCAAATGTGACTCTGCAACAACCATGCCAGGTGGTTCAATCTCCTAATCGAAGTCGTTAGCCTGTAGTGGATGTAAATGTCACTCCATCATTTCAAACGACAAGAAATCTTGTATCAAAACAAAAGAGAACTCCTAAACACATACAAGTGGATGAGAGTGAATTGGCTTCCATGGAATGTAAGGTGGCTAAATGAACTATCTTTCATCATTGTTTTCAAATAATGAAACAATATTTTGATAACAAATCCGAAGCCTGTAAATGCCAATTATTTTTAGCTTTGCTTAAATCTAGAAATATGGCAAGTGTGTTTAAATTGATGTTCCATTTAGATCTTCAAGCAATTAGTTCTGAATTATGATTGCAGTAAAAGGAGAATGAAGATACACACTAAACAAAAAAAACCACACATGAAACAGATGAGTATAGCTCAGATAATTACAATATCATTCACATTAATTAAATCTGGTGTCACAATAGTTTACAAATAGGGATAATTTGAATCCATTATGAAGGAATTCGAATTTACCAACTGGATTTGACTGTTCCTAACTAACTAGCTAACTCATGGTGTCTCTATAAATATCCGAGTCCAATAGATCAACTCCCATATGTCCAACAACTCATAAAATCAGCGATAACTAGTTAACTCAGTGCAACTGAGTGTGGTAGGTGGGAAAAGGATTCTACTCCACATGCATCCACGCATTAGCCATGCATAACTAGCACTAGCTAAGTGCTTGTGATCTAACTGAAAGTAACTGGAATCTAACTAATACTAACTAGTTCCAAATCCAACTAACTTATGGAGGTTGGTGTCGAGACTCCGAGTGGATCCTAAAATGTAGGGATTGGTCTAGGAGGTGCCCAAACTAATGCATGCACATGTAGTAAGTGGAAGTTAAGCTCTAGCATTGTTCCCCACACTCTAGTGACTGGTACATGTGGCCCCATTAGGCCAAGTGGACCCAATGGTACTAGTGGAACCAAATAATTAATTAAGGTTCCGAAGTTGGGATAAATTAATATAATCGACATTCGACCAAGGGAGGATTAATAATCCTAACACCCCCCCTTGAATCCTAACTTGGACAACTGTGGGCCCTGGTAATAAGACCATAGGTCACCCAAATACAATCTAAAAGATAGTAACAAATGTTGCTTAATACAACCGAGGAAACAGGGGAAAACCTCATGGGAACCCCCCCCGCCCCCTGCCGTCAAAATAAGCAGAAATAGAAAACTACAAGCTATATTTAGAAGAAAGAAGATTCCTCCTTAGAAAAATAACTTGAGAAAAAAGACTGCTGCAAATTTGCAGCTCTATGTAGCAGTATGGTGCATCTATGAAACTCTTAATGTACTTCTGAAGTAATGACTTTGATTGTCTCTTCTGGATGTTAAAGGTATGGAATGATCAAGTTTCTACTTCTGTGGGCCATGTAGTTGACCATTCACCATCATTAATTAGCAACGACCTGGAACTTTACTACACCATTATGTAGAGAGTGAATCTGTGAGAGATAGTGCAGCATGTTCATTCTGATACTGGGACCTTGTTCTTCTTCTGTCTTCTGGATTTCCAGCACCACTTACAGCTGCATCAGAGAGCTTTCGATCCCATCTAGGCTTAGGCTTTTGATTAGGAATGGATACTGGATTTGGATCTAGAATCTCTTGAGATTCAGTCGCAATAACATGATCATGTTGAATGTGATCTTCTTCATCTGAATCTGAAACCTGTAGCACACCATCATCATCAAAAATAGGTGGAGAAATAGTTATACATTCCTATGCTGATAGATGTGTGCCATACAACTTATCTTCTTCGAACTGAAAGCTCCTTCTAATGAAGAATATTCTAGTTGAAACCTCCATCAGTTTGTAAGCTTTTGCATCTTTTGCATATCCCATCAGAATGCTTTCACTACTTTGGTCTTGGAAGGCCTTCCTCTTGTCAAGTGGTTTTCTGGCCCAATATTTGGAACCAAAAACTCTCATATGAGAGACATTGGGATTATTCCCATGTAGTGTATCGAATGGAGTGACCCCAACCACTAACTTGTGGGGAACCCTATTATGCAAATACGAAGCACAGTTTACTACTTCAGCCCAAATATAAGGAGGTATATGTTTGGCATGGAGAAGGCATGTTTCAATCTCTTTTAGTGATATGTTCTTCCTCTCAACCACACCATTTTTTTGTGGTGTGTATGGAATTGAGTGTTCCATTCGAATCCCCTCTGATTCACAGAAACTATGGAAATATCATTTGCAGTAATCTCTTCCTATATCAGATCTTATTAGCGTGATCTTCTTATTGAAACTGTTCTCAACCATAGCCTTAAAAACTTTAAAAGTATCAAAAAATTCTGATTTTTGTTTCATGAAGTAGATCCAGCAGTACCTAGAAAAATCATCAATAAAGGTGAAGAAGTACCTATAAACATTAATGGAGTTTGTGGGAATAGGTCCAACTACATCACTATGTATCAAATAAAGTATAGAGGACACTTTATGTGCATTCCCAACATCAGACTTATTTTCCGGATGCTTACCTACAAAAAAACAAGCACATACTCCATTGGAAGTTTGGATAGAGGGCAAACCTTCGACCATTTTATCATTGTGGAGTTGCTGCTGATATTTGAAATTGAGATGGCCAAATATCTCATGCCAAATATTTCTGGTGTTGTTAGCATGAGACAATAAAGCTATAGGAGGAGAGACATGTAAGAAATGTGAGAACTCATAAGCTTTGGTAGAGGGATTTGCAATACCTTTCACTACAAGCTGTCCAGTTGCTTTTTCTGTAATCTCAATTGTTTCTTAATCGAATGTAACTCTCTTGGGAGATCCTGTATGAGTCATATGATAAACATACAATAGTTTAGCAACAAGGGAGGGAACATAAAGGACATTCTTGAACTCACCATGCTTCGCTCTGATTGAGCCCCTTCCTTCTGCTGGAATCTGGGAATCATCTCCCATGTGAATGTTAGGCCCCTCTAACAATGTGATAGCCAAGAAGGATTATTTAGAGGAAACAATGTGGTTGGAAGCTCCAGGATCAATTATATATGTTGTATACCTTGTAAGGAAAGATTTCAAAGTATGGCACCTTTCATCATCTTATGTCTGTGGTTCTTCAACAGGATTCTTTGTTGTTTGTGGGGGAGCAATGTTATGTTGCTTGAGAAGAGATGACATTTCATCAAGTTGCTTCCTCATACAATAATATTCAATATAGTAACCCTTTTCACGATAGGTACACAACTTATTTTTGAACTTCTTATTTTTCTTAGAGTCGAAGGCTCCTTTTAAAGTTTGATGACTCTGTTTAGGCTTCAAATCAAACTCTTTTGAATCCTTCTTTGATTTCCCCTTTTCTTGCACTTTTGAAGAGTTAAAAACTAGTAGAGGTTGATATTTGGAGGTCTTGATGACTCACATTCAAATCAATTTCTCTTGCTCCTTGATTAAGGATTCAGAAAAAGAATCTAATGAAGGAATTTTCCAATTGGGGAAGCCCTCCCTCTTGGAATGAAATATAGAAACAAATACAAAATACTCAGAACCAAGTTTTTTGAGTATGGAAAGGACATTATGCTAATCCTTCCATTCTATTCTGCGCTATTTGCATTGAAGTGTAAGAAACTTGAATTTAGTAAAGAATTGCTCAATAGTCTTGAAACTGCTAGGATGTAAGGCTACCAACTCATTCTCAATGAGGTGTCCCCGAAGCTCATCTTATTTTCCAAACAAGTCTTCAAGATTCTCCTAGGATTCTATGGGTATCCTCAAACCTTCTAGGTGGAAGAGGATATATTTAGATATATAAGTGCATACATAACTGAATGCTTCATCTAAGAGGTTCAAAAACTTGTTTCTTTCAACAGGTTGATGGGGCTCGACCTCCCTTCCCAGTACTATCCTATGGTAGCCATGCTTGCACAAGGCCAACTACATATCAATCCTCCAATCAAGATAATTGGAAGTTTTAAGGATCCAAGGAGTAGGAGATTGAGAATCCATAATTATTCTGGCTGAGAGATCACAAAGCTTCACACAAGATACGTAGAACCTATATATTTTCACTGCAAAACACACTAAATTATTTGAATTTTTGGACCATTCTTTTCGTCTCGACATGAACATAATTTATGGTCCATCACGCCCTCTCCACTGCTCTAAATAAATTCAAATATGGAAAATCATCATAGGGGACTTTTGTGGAAACCCAACTGGTTCTAATGTTCAATGGAGAGAAACAAACATGAAACCTACCTGAGAAGGTTCTCATACCATGTTAAAATTGTTGTGACATTTATATATTTAAGAAATTAGTTTTGAATTATGATTGTAGTAAAAGGAGAATGAAGATACATACTAAACAAAACAAACCACATAGGAAACAAATGAGTATAGCTCAGATAATCACATTATCATTCACATTAATTAAATCCTGTGTTACAATAGTTTACAAATAGGAAGAATTCGAATCCATTAGGAAGGGATTCAAATATACCAAATGGAGGTGACTGTACCTAACTAAATAGCTAACTCATGGTGTCTCAATCAATATCAAAGTCCAATACATCAAATCCCAGATGTACAACAACTCATACAATCAGTGATAACTAGTTAACTTAGTGCAAATGAGTGTGGTAGGTGGGAAAAGGTGTCTACTCCACATGTAGCCATGCATAAATAGCACTATCTAACTGATTATGATCTAACTGGAAGTAACCGAAAGATAACTAAGACTAACTTAGTGCCAACTCCAACTAACTGATGGAGGTTGGTGTCGGGATTCCCAGTGGCTCTTAAAATGTAGGGATTGGTCTAGGAGGCACCCAAAATAATGGATGCACATGCAGTAAGTGGCAGTTAACCTATAGCAGTGTTCCCCACACTCTAGTGACTGACACATGTGGCCCCATTAGGCCAAGTGGACCCAATGGTACTAGTGGATCCAAATAATTAATTAGGGTTCCTAACTTAGGATAAATTAATCTAATCATACATTTGACCAAGGGAGGATTAATAATCCTAACAAAGTGTTAGAAGAAAGTTAGGCATAAGAAAATTGAAGAATATAGAATCAAGAAATCACATTGTTAAATCTCTTTCTGGTGCATTCACATGGATTGGTAAAAAAACTCGTTCACAAAACTGTAATGTAGCTTGTTGCGTATTGGCTGAATCAATTGTATGTAGATCCATAACACAACATCATTTACTTAAATGCACATCACAAATTGTTCCTTTACATCCAAATACACTTAAAAAATATTCAGTAAGAAGAGACAACCTTGATGTAGAGGGAAAATGGAATCATTATGGGCATTTACCGGTAGGTTTCCCCACAAAGACATGAAGTTAGTCGAAGCAATGAAGGGACTAGTGCACATGTTTTGGAACGATAGCACTAGGTCTTATTCTAATACAAAGGACATGTTAAAATACTGTAGGGGTTCTATGAAAATGAACCTCATGTTCAACATTATCTTTACATGACACAAACTCTATTAAATTTTCCCACGTAGAGCTAAGGCTCGGGAAAAGATATTTTGAAAAATGAAATCCTTGGTATGTTAGAATCAATACCATCTAGAATACTTGTTGTTATAGATACCACATAGAGTTTGATCTATATTATCATACATTTTCACATATACGTCATCTTTTGCATCCTAACCATGTGCATGAATGCTCAAGTATAGTACTGCCAATGTCATCCAGAGATTTCATCCATAGCATAATGTGTTTGAGGAAAGATGGGAAGATGCATTACTTAAAACAATGTGTAGAGGGTTCTTGCAACAATTGTGGTGGGTTATCATTATGGGCTGATTGCATCCATGAGAGTGAAGATCAAGCATTCAGGAATGCAATTGTTGAGAAGCAAAACTATCAGTATGAGAAATATCAACTACATGATGGAAAAGAAATCAAGAAGATTAAATTGGTGACTTCACAGGGGACAATGTACATGAATAATATTCATTTAACTGACATATAATATTAAATTGGTGACTTCACAGATGTAAATGTGCATGAATAATAATAATGTACATTGTTAATTATTGACATATTAATATTCATGTACATCTTTTTATGTTGTTTTATAACACTATTTATTTTTTTACACCAGGTGCAAGTATGTGATTTTATATCATAGTTTCATGGAAAGATCCAACAATACATTCAACATGTCGATATGGCACAATGGAAATATGAGCAATTCAGAATATGCTGCGACACCCTCCCTCTTGGAACAATACTATTAGTGGTTGACTTTGCGGAAAATTACACCCCACAACCACAAAATGAAATACAAAGTCAATACTATCACTCAGAGAAGGTGAGCATAATGGTCCATATCACGTATTGACATGGGACAGATAGCAATGAAGAGAAATGTGTGATACTGAAAGAAAGTCACTTCTACATAAGTGACGATTGGACCCATGATATCCATTACATGCAACATTTCTTTAAATTATTCTATGATCATGTGATAGCTATGGATATGCCATCTTATCGTCATTCTATTTGGTCAGATGGTTGTGCTGGACAGTTCAAGAATGCATGTGTATTTAAATGGTTGTGTTTGTTGCACATAAAATACAAGGTGCACATATATGGAACTAATTTGAAACTGGTATGGAAAATGAGTGCATGATGTTGTTGGTGCACGCATAAAAACTTCCCTTCGAAGGGAAGAGATGAAGTTTATAGGTGCTCTCCTTCGAGACGCCGCATCTATAGTGAAATGGTTTGCATCTGTCATGGGAGAACAAGCAACAAGGAAACACCTAGTGTGGAGAATATTCTGGGAGGTGACAAATGTGGACCAATCCCAAACACATCGGGTGAACACAATGCATGGAACTCAATAGTTTCACTCAATTAGAAGATCAGACAACTTGACCCTACAAATTTGGACAAGATTGAAGGATTTTTTTTGTAGTTCCTATAGCATCGACGAATGGGATGCTTGTGAGTATACAGATACATTTGATACATGGGATCAAGTGACACTTGGCAACAATTTCAAGGGGGTTTAATGAAATAGGCCATTTGGAATATGATCAGACACATATTTCTACAGACTATGATCACATATCGGATCTCATACAAGTAGGTACAAAAATGTCAATTAGTAGTACCTAAACTAGAAATTTAATTTATGTTACATGCAAGACCTTATTTAAAAGATGTATTGTTAACTTGACCTATTTCCTTTCACAAGTCAGATATATGAAGTGGTTTCCCCAAAAAATAATGAATGGGGTTCTTAATATTGGTTGGAACATTGCTTAGAGGAGAAACAAACCATTCTCGAACCTGTTACAGATGATGAAAATATTGAATTCCCAAGAGGCTCGATGGTTTTAAAAGGGGATTACTTGACACTAGTGGCACAATAGAAAAGGAAGGGTGGGTATGTATATCAGGATTATAGACCAGGAGCCATTGTATAGTACTTCACCAACCTAGTAGTTGGTATAAACATCAAGATGCACATACTTTCAAACAAAAATAGGTCACATGTACGATACTTGCTACCTCATATAGAGCAATAAATATTGATTGAAACCATCGGCAGCAGAGATGATCCATATGGCTTACTCGCGTGTGTGCATTGTTAGGTGTTGCTAGATTGTCTAGTGTGGCTAGATTGTCAGGTGTGTTTTTTAAAATTTAAAGTGCATGCTGAAGCACAATTTCAGTTATTTATCATTAGTTTATTCTCAATGTAATAAACATGTGATTGATGGATACCATTCATAGACATAATACTATTCATAGGATACTCGACACTATAAACATGATCCTACAACCTCAGGTGGGTTATCTATAAATCATGTTTGCACATTTTCATTGGGTTCTCTTTATTTTATTATGAGATTACTAATGTTTATCCTTTCATGTGCCTAGGATACAAACACCATTTATGGAACATTGGAGGCTCCAAGAACAACCTAGTGTCTTTAGAAACCAACAAATAGAAATCAGAAAATAACATGCTCTCGAGTTGTTTCAATTTACTTTTTTTTTGTTTTTTAGATTAATGTACATTTAATTACATTGTTGGGTCAACTCTTGCAACTTTTGCATTGGTGATTCAACTCTACAAAAACCTCAAACGTTAATGTGTTGGTAGGTTTCCCATATCATCCTTTCCCACACAGACTTCCAGGAGCCAATGTCATGCAATTTTGCTGCTCCATTTGGTTTTTCGCTCCCGGACTGAAAGTCACCAAGTGTCCTTGAACAACATTTTCATGTGACATTCAAATCAACATAACTTGGAAACTAGAGATCGGATTGACAAACCGTCAACTCCGTTGGTCTTTTGGCATGTGATTACCTCTCGGTGGCCCTCTCCCTTGTGTTTTCAAGGCCTAGTGACTTCGCTGTGCATTGATTTCGTAAACTAGGTTTTTGCTCACTTTCCTCCAATGCAACTCTAGAATTGGTGGGTAAACTCTGCAAAACCTGCAACCGTGCCTATGTTGATAGGTTTCCCATATCGGCCTTTCCCATACATACTTACAGGATACAAGGACATGCAATTTTGTTTCTCTATTTGTTTTTTCACTACCGGACCAAAAAGTCACCAAGTGTTGCTAAACGACATTTTCATGCGACTTTCAAATTGACATACCTCAGAAATCGGAGGTCGGATCAAAGCAACGTTGAATCCGTTGGTCTCTTGGCATGCGATTACCTCTAGGTATCTCACTCCCTTGTGTTTTCAAGGCCCGGTGACTTCATCGTGCATTGATTTTGTAAACTAGGGTTTTTCTCAGTTTCCTTCAATGCAACTCTAGCATTGGTGGGTCAACTCTGCAAAACCATTGATCGTGCCTATGTTGCTAGGGTTCCCATATTGGCCTTTCCCATACAGACTTGCAAGAGCCAACAACATGAAATTTTACTACTCCATTTTTTTTTTGCTCCCAGACCGAAAGTCACCAAGTGTCCGTGAACAACGGACACAACATTTTCATGTGACTTTCAACTAAACATAACTCGGAAATCGAAGGTTGGATCAAATAACCGTCGACTTCGTTGGTATCCTAGCATGCAATTACCTCTAGGTATCCCTATCCCTTATGTTTTCATGGCCCAATGACTTAAATGTGCATTGATTTCGTAAACTAGGGTTTTTCTCACTTTCCTTCAATGCAACTCTTGCATTGGTGGGTCAACTCTGCAAAACCCTCGAGTGTGGATATTTTGGTATGGTTCCCATATTGTCCTAGAGATAATAGGATATATTATTCTTGTACTAAAGTATAATCCAACAACCCACATAATAAAAATAAGGTTCACAAATTGAGACATGGAACTACAAACTAGGGTTTTATGACCTCTTTAGGTTTGAAGATCGAATTAGATTGGTTAGTATCATTTACGTAGAAACCAAAAGGCCATATGCCTAGGCTATGCACATACATGAAACAAAATGAATAGGGTCTAACATGGACCACAAGTGGTAGTTCTCATGCATGCATGGCTTAGGAGTAGAAACACGCATGTACATGAATAACAAGCAAAACCAACTAAGGTTTATACGACCTCTTTAGTTTTATATCATTAGATTGGTTTTATGACCTATTTACAAGTTATGAGATGGAACTAGGGTTTTATGACCTATTTACAAGTTATGAGATGGAACTAGAAACAAATGTACATGTACAAATTGAAAACCAACTAAGGTTTCATGAACTACAAATTGCATGCTATAACTAGGGTGGAGAATTTATGAGATGTAACTAGGGTTTTATGGCCTCTTTAGGTTTGAAGATCAAATTAGATTGGTTAGTATCATTTAAGTAGAAACCAAAAGGCCATATGCATAGGCTATGCACATACATGAAACAAAATGATTAGGTTTGAACATGGATCACAAATGGAAGGTGACATGCATGCATGACTTATAAGTAGAAACACACATGTACATGAACAACAACCAAAACGAACTAAGGTTTATATGAACTCTTTAGGTTTATATCATTAGATTCATTTTATGACCTATTTACAATTTATGAGACGGAACTAGGTTTTTATGACCTCTTTACAATTTATGAGATGGAACTAGGTTTTTATGACCTCTTTACAATTTATGAGATGGAACTAGAAACACATGTACATGTACAAATTGAAAACCAACTAGGATTTCATGAACTACAAATTTGATGCTATAACTAGGGTTTTATGACCTATTTATGTTTGAAGATCAAATTAGATTGGGTAGTATCATTTAAGTAGGAATGAAAAATCCATATACCTAGGATATGCACATACATGAAACAAAATGAATATGGTTGAACATGGATCATAAGTGGAAGTTCACATGCATGCATGACTTAGAAGTAGAAACACACGTGTACAGGAATAACAACCAAAACCAACTAAGGTTTATATAACATCTTTATGTTTATAACATTAGATTTGTTTTATGACCTATTTAAAACTTATGAGATGGAACTAGGGTTTTATGACCTCTTTACAAGTTATGAGATAGAACTAGAAACACATGTACATGTACAAATTGAAAACCAACTAGGGTTTCAAGAACTACAAATTGCATGCTATAACTAGGGTTGAGAAGTTATGAGATGGAACTAGGGTTTTATGACCTCTTTAGTTTTGAAGATCAAATTAGGTTGGTTAGTATCATTTAAGTAGAAACCAAAAGGCCATATACCTAGGCTATGCACATACATGAAACAAAATGAACAGGGTTGAACATGGATCACAAGTGGAATTTCACATGCATGCATGACTTAGAAGTAGAAACACACATATACATGCATAACAAGAAAAAACAACTAAGGTTTATATGACCTCTTTAGGTTTATATCATTAGATTGGTTTTATGACCTCTTTACAAGCTGTGAGATAAAAATAGGGTTTTATGTTCGCTTTAGAAGTTATGAGATGGAACTAGAAACACATGTACATGTACAAATTGAAAACCAACTAGGGTTTCATGGACTACAAATTGCATGCAATAAGTAGGGTTGAGAATTTATGAGATGTAACTAGGGTTTTATGGCCTCTTTAGGTTTGAAGATCAAATTAGATTAGTTAGTATCATTTAAGTAGAAACCAAAAGGCCATATACGTAGGCTATGCACGTACATGAAACAAAATGAATAGGGTTGAACATGGATCACAAGTGGAAGTTTACATGCATGCATGAAGTAGAAGTAGAAACACACATGTACATGAATAACAAGAAAAACCAACTAAGGTTTATATGACCTTTGAGGTTTATATCTTTAGATTGGTTTTATGACCTCTTTACAAGTTATGAGATGGAACTAGGGTTTTATGACCTCTTTAGGTTTATATCATTAGATTGGTTAGTATCATTTAAGTAGAAACTAAAAGGCCATATACCTAGCATTAGAGGAAATTTCAACTCAAAATGGGCCTTTTAACTTTAACTAAAATTCCATGTCATCATGTGTTAGCCAATGAAATTGCTTTAAATTTGAAATACTGTATAGGTCTTAAACACTTTTTTAATATAAATTTAGGGATAGGTATCATAAAAAAAAACTATTTTTTTTGTTTGTATTTTTGACATATCTCCCTATGTTTTTACTCAATTTTTTATCGAGGGAGCTCGTTGCATGCGGAATTTACTCGGCACACTTTTGACGAACCCCTCTACCCCAAAAACAAGAAATACCTAAAAAAGCGTGATGATGACATCATCATCACCTTTTTTCTTTTGGTGTAGCAGGGTCCGTCAAAAGTATGCCGAGTGGGCACTCGTTGGATGCAGAATTTAATTCCACGTCCAACGAGCTCCTCCGATCGAAATTTGAGTAAAAACATGGGGAGATATGTCGAAAATACAAACAAAAAAGTAGTTTTTTTCTTTTCTTCCTCCAAAATTAATAAATATTATTTTAACTATTATTTTATTAATTTTTTTTAGGAGTCCCATTTGAGTTGAAATTTCCTCTAATGGATATGCACATACATGAAACAAAATGAATAGGATTAAACATGGATCACAAGTGGAAGTTCACATGCATGCATGAATTAGAAGCAGAAACACACATGCACATAAATAACAAGCAAAACCAACTAAGGTTTATATGAACTCTTTAGGTTTATGTCATTAGATTGGTTTTATGACATATTTACAAGTTATGAGATGGAACTAGGGTTTTATGACCTCTTTACAAGTTATGAGATGGAACTAGAAACACATGTACATGAATAACAATCAAAACCAACTAAGGTTTCATGAATTATAAAAAATACACGATTTTAGAGATGGGAGGCTATCTTATTTTCATTAAAGTAGAAACCAAAAGGCCATATAGCCCTAGGCTACACTTATAAATTGAAAAACAACTATGGTTTCATGAACTACAAATTGCATGCTATAACTAGGGTTGAGAAGTTATGAGATGGAACTATGGTTTTATGACCTCTTTAGGTTTGAAGATAAAATTAAATTGGTTAGTATCATTTAAGTAGAAACCAAAATGCCATATACCTAGGCCTTGCACATACATGAAACAAAATGAATAGGGAATAATTAAGATACTAATGTGAACAATTTAATCACATGTTCAACTGAAATCATCACTATAGAGTTTAGATTTGTATGTGTTTTATAGCAAGTTTCAAGCACCAATGTATGATATTTAATGGACTTATGATTTACCATTTATGTCCAATCAATGCACCTTCATAATAAGCAATAAGAAATTTAACAAAATTCATATTTTGTTTAAAAAGCAAAAGTAAATAAATGATTTAAACTTAGAATTTGTAGTTTGAGGTAAAGATGGTAGGGTAAGGTTCTAGGGTAGTCTAGGATGGTGTATGGTGTCGTTATGATATTATGATGTTAGTGTATGATGTTAGTGTATGGTATGATGTTAGTATGGTATGGTATGTTAGTATGATATGGTATGGTACGGTATGATGTTATGATGTTAGTGGTATATGATGCAGGAGCATCGTGGCATGCCAGCAATGTGACGAGTTGGTCACATGCTATGGAATATTTTTTTGGTTTGTCTATTTTAATGAGTCATAGTTGTTAATACCGATAGGAATAAATTTTTATCATGACTTCCAGCCACAGTCAGTTTGTTTTGTTAATATGGGGACATTTTCACTAGGATGTGTAGTGGATTGTTTTAGGTTACATGACCACTCAGGGATGGGGGTAGCGGTATAGGTTAAATAGGTAGATTAGAGAGGTAGAGGCGGTTTTGTTCTCCAGTTCTATTCTTCTGGGTTAGAATCACATTAGTGTAGAGAGACAGAGAGACTTGCGTCTAGTTCTTCTTGTAAATATTTTGAGAAGACAAAAGATGGCAACTTGAGTGGTGTGCATGTGTGTTTTCTTAATAGGAAGAGTAGCTGTGTGTTTTCAGTGTTATTGGTCTCTATGCATTTATTGTTCAAACTGTGTGTCTAGGCGGAGCCGACTTCGGTGGTTTTCTAAACATCTATGTATTTATGTAAAATAGTTTATTCACATGAATGGATGGAATAGTTCGTAGATGCATGCATAGGAGGGTTAGGATAATTAATATTCAATTTTATAGGCTGGATTGATCAATTCCATGATCAATTGACACATCACACAATTTTTCTTCCTTAACCAGTTTATTGTAGAGAATGACCGGTGGATATTGAGTCCACAAACGGATATCTGATGGTCTAGGAGAGATCCACAAAGGAATTTGTGAAGGAGATAACAAATATACAAAGATCTAGGAGATCCCTGCCAAAGAGTAAATCGACGGTCGTGTAGGAGGCCACAAATATCTGGCTGTAGGGAGAGTTACGGAGGAAAATTTATGGGAGGAAGTTGTGGGGGAGCAACTTTGTAAAGTTGACTGCACATCCCACAACCCTCTTATGGAAATCCTATTGTAGAAATAGTGTTGTGGATAGGCCTGTTGTGGAAAGGCAGTTGTAGAAATAGTTTCGTGGGAAGGCCTATTGCGTAAAGGCGGTTACAGAGATAGGGTTGCGAAAAAGCTTGTTGTCAAAGACGAATTGTGGGGAAGAAACTCTTGCACAAAATTTGGCCGAGGAATAAATTTGGCACTCCTGCTAATTGTAGGAGCCACCAGATCCTAGAGGTGCTAGTAAGGTTGGCTATGGTCAACCCTTCCTGCACCATTTTGGTATTAGAGTGGGTGCAAAAATATTTGAACACTATAAAGAGGAATATTGCAATATTCATTTGCAACATGGGTTCAAAATGTTGATTTATGAATAGAGGAATGAAAAGGATATTGTGGTATGGGAACCCTCAGAGTAGAGTGCTATAGGAAATGAATGCAAATATCAAGCCCGTAGAGAGCATAGGAAGTGCTCGAAGGTTCTGTATGAGAACCAAGAATTCCAATAGGTCAAGTAGGAGGAATATTGATGAGCTGTTGAGAGGGTAGGCTTGTTTGCAGTTCATCATGAGTATGGGAAAGCTCATGGAGGAGGTATGCAAGGTGGCTACTGAAAGTCATCTAAAGGTATCAAAAGGAAATCGTAGTAGAACCAAGGAAGATACCAGAGTAAGTGGTGTCAGAAGGATGAGTCAAAGCGAATTTGATAAAGAGGTTACTCAGCTGAAGAAGGGGCTTAGTAAAGTGACCGAACTGTTGCATGAAGAAGCTACAGGAGTTCAGTGTTATGAATGGAAGTTGAAGAGGAATGTGCAATGGCTTGTAAAGAGGTTATGTGCCAAGAATCTCAATCACAAACTTTGTGTTTGCGTTAAGAACGAGGAAAGACTCAAGGAAGCTAAGCATGAGCAAGAAGTTCATGTGATGTGTGAACCTGAGCAAGGTAAGAATCTTGATGAAGAAAGAGAGGATGTTGATGCAAAGTTTACTGAGAAACTCATGAACATGGAAAATAATTCATATCGGTATACAGAGGAAAATGAGGATGTTGATGAGAATTACATTGAGGATTTCAAAGGTTTTTTTATAGAAACAAATCAGCATGGAAGAATGGAAGAGAATGCATCAGTTGAGGATGAAGTGCCTTATGTTTTTCAAATTGACCATATGTGTTTAATTGTAGGTTGCATAGTTGGCACAGAGGGACAATTGCTGAATATTGTCCAACAATTTTAAAAGGATGAAGATGAGCATAAAACTATGGACATATAGAATGTCTATGTTTTACATATCTACTTGTTAATTCTATTGCAGGTATTATGCAAGTGGATAGCTGAAATTGTGGATGAGGAAGCAGAGTTGCTTGGTGACAATCAAATTTACTTTCATTGGCTAAAGGAAAATATAGAGGAAGAAGTTGTCTTGAGGGACAATATGGCAGCCCAATATTGGGCTGAAGATTATGATGGAAGTAGCAGCAATGAGCTTGTTGTACAATAGAGGAAGAAATATTTGGAAGTTGTTTATACTTCTAGGCAAATGAACGTTTCAGTGGAGAAGGGAATCCAAATAGAAAAGTTTCAGCAAGGAAGCATACTGGATGAGGAGATAGATGAGTTATGGAATCTCATGCAGAGATGTAAGAGGGAAAATGATAGGGAGGTTCGAACAATTATTTGGATTATTGTTGAAGACTATGAAGTTCATTACAGGACTAATGAAGAACAACAACTACAAAACAAGTTATGGGATGCATGAGGTCTAAAGAGTAAAATTACATGACCAAGAGGTCAGGGTTTCTTTTGGAAATCACAAGGATAGTGATGTCAAGTGAAAGGTGAACATGATTGTTTTGTGGATTCATAACATATGCCATAAATTTGTTGCTGATAAAATGTTGGAAAGTATCGTTGAAGTGTAAGTTTGAGATTAAGTCCACAGATGGAGATCTGACAGTCCAGGAGATATCCACAATGGAAGTTGTGAATGCGATAATGGATCTACAAATATTTGGGAGATCCACGCCAAAGAGTAGATCAACGGTCGTGGAGGAGGGTGCAAATATTTGACGGTCAAGAGAGTTGCGGAGGAAAATTTGTGGGAGGAAGTTGCAAGGGAGAAACTTTGTAAAGTTGACCATGCATTCTACATCCCACACCTTGCATCCCACAACCCACTTATGGAAATCTTGCTGCGGAAATATGGTTACAGAAACAGTGCCGCGGGAAGGCCTGTTGCGGAAAGGTAGTTGCAGAAACAGTTCTATGGGAAGGCCTGTTATAGAGACAGGGTTGCGGAAAATATTGTTGTAGAGGATGAATTATGGGGAGGAAAATCTAGTGCATAATTTGGCAGAGGGATAAATTTGGAAGTCCTGCTAATTATAAGAGCCACCAAATCCTAGAGGTGCTGGTAAGGTTGGTTGTGGTCAACCCCGCCTGCACCANTATGGGGAGGAAAATCTAGTGCATAATTTGGCAGAGGGATAAATTTGGAAGTCCTGCTAATTATAAGAGCCACCAAATCCTAGAGGTGCTGGTAAGGTTGGTTGTGGTCACCCCCGCCTGCACCAGTATAGCTATGATTTTATTGTTATGATGTTATGATGTTAGTGTATGGAATTAAGGTAGTGTATGGTATGGTTATGATGTTAAAATTTTGATGATATCCCTACATGGGTTTTTAGTTGAACCATGATATTGGTATTTCATTAAGGATGGATTTCTGAAGTTAGATATCTTTCTGATTTTCATAGACACAATTCATTTGTCTTGGTATTGTATGAAGTTTTGATTATCTTTGTAGGATGTCCTGAACAACTTATGATGTGGTGTCTAGTGATTATATTGCATGGTGTTGATAGAGTGATTATCTCCCATGGCTTACTTAATGGTTACTTGATCTTAGTTGGGTTAGTCATACAATATTCCTTGAAGTATCCAAGATCTTCAAATACTTAGTAGGATATGTCATGGTAAGGTCTATAATATCATAATATCACATAGGTGAACCACACATTATCATTTCAATTAAACACATACTTAATGAAAGACATAGGTAAACATATCTGAAAGGAATATAGTAAATTTCATGTTCCAAAACCAAGTCAACCATATATATAAATTTGAACCTTTATTTATATTATATGTACATTTAATGTTTCCAAAAATGGCATGCCATGGCCATAATACAAAATAGTGGACCAAACTGTACATATGTGGGTATACAAACAAAACGTTACATGTATGTATCCCCCTATACATTAATTCTATTTATCCCCCCTTTAACTGCCATTGTTAGTGTCTTGTGAGAAGTCTATCTTTCTTTTTCGGCTGCTTAGTGATGATCCCCAATGCTGAACAAGAGGGACAGATCTCATTTGCAAAGACTGTAGATGAACCAAAATTTGTAATTTATTATACCAACCTATAAAAAATCTATGTACATTTGTTCAAATTCCAAACCAATATAACATTTTTACTTACTATCCGTGAGTAAGTTATGGTGGGTTGTGGTGTAAGTGATGGTACCTCACTAGAAGCAACCCCAATTAGGTGCTCTTCAAGAACCACTTTCTCACTATCAAGATGCATAAAATAATATATATGTCAATGTCATCAAATCAATGGGTGCACCAAAAATATACCTGCATGTAGGAAGAAAACTATAATAAATGGAGGGGCAGTGAATTTTTCAAAGAAAGCGAGACATACATGTACCTTGGGGGGGTGGGGGGGGAGGTGGGTGAGTAACGAACCAGATTGGGTGCTCTTCAAGAACCACTTGCTCACTATAAAGCTTCATAAAATAATATATATGTCAATGTTAGCATATCAATCGGGGAAACAAGGATAATGATACTTGCATGTACAAAAAACAATATAAGAAAGACAAGAAATGTATAAATATACCTAGGGGTCGTGAAGAGGTGTGTAACTAGTAGGTTGAACAAATGACATTGAGATAAAAGGATTGGAATATGCATAAGCGAGAAGGCTGCTCAATGGATATATCTATCAAAAGTAGGTTCCTACGTACAATAACATAAAGATACAATTAGACAATGTCAAATAATTAAAAAAGTACGCGTTGAATCATTAAAAGCACAATTAAAAGAAAGCGAGACATAAACGTACATGGTGGGGGCTCAGAGGTGGGTTACAAACAACATCGATTTGGTGCTCTTCAAGCACCGTTGTCTCACTAGAAGCCTGCATAAAGTAACATATGTTAATGTCAGATAATAAAAAGAAAATGAGACATATACTACATGGACAAAAAATGATGTTTTCAAAGAAAGAGAAACATAAATGAAACTGGGGGGGGAGAGGTGGGTCACCAAGAACCTGTATTTGGTGCTCTTCAAGCACCAATGGCTCACTAGATTCATGCATAAAGTAGCATATGTCGATGTCAGCAAATACAAAGAAAACGAGACATATACTACATGGACACACAATATACTACATTGGACGGACATATACTACATGGACGTACATATACTACAATGGACAAACAAAGAAACATACATGTACCTAGGGGGGAGAGGTGGGTCACCAATCAAAAAGGTCGCTTGGATAGCTTACATATCATGCTACATAACAAAACATAAACATACAATTAGAAAATTTGTAATAATTAAAAGCATACATGTTGAATCATTAAAAGCATAATTAAAATAATACCCGTGTTTGGGAATCCTCCTCTACATGCGAGGGTCTTGCCTAGGATTTCACAAACTCATCATTCCCACGCCGCATAAAACATATTGTATCGAAATTAGGACGTATTGAATGTTGCAATATCTACTATAAATATGTAAATAAGGATGACAAATTAAAAAATAAAGTTCTTACATGTAATGGTGAAGCACCAAAACCATATGCAGACATTAAAAGAATTTTGAGGTCTAAAATGGGCCTCCTAAGGAAAATAATAAAATTATAGTTAAAATAATAAAATAATATTTATTAATTTTGGAGGAAAAAAGAAAAAAACTACTTTTTGTGTTCATATTTTCGACATATCTCCTTGTGTCTTTACTCAAATTTCGATCGCGAGAGCTCGTTGGATGCGAAATTTGATTATGCAACCAACAAGTACCCACACTACATAATTTTGATGGACCTCGCTACCCCAAAAATAAGGAATACCTGAAAAATGTGATGACATCATCACCATGTTTTTTCAGGTATTTCTTATTTTTGGGGTAGCGGGGTCCATCAAAAGTATGCAGTGTGGGTACTCGTTGGATGCATAATCAAATTCTTCATACAATGAGCTTTCCCAATTGAAATTTGAGTAAATACATAGGGAGATATGTCAAAAAATATGAACAAAAAATGTAGTTTTTTTTTTATGACAAATATGTCAATTCAACCATTATGGGTGCCTCATTTTATTGAAATTCTATTGGTTCTTGAATTCCAAGTCACAAGAACTTATTGTTGACACGTTTTCTTATAAGGCTCATTTTAGACCCTAAATTTTCTCTAATGATTGACCATTGCATCAATGTCATCAACATTAACAGCCGGGCTATGTGAATCTGGGCTGTCTTGGGACACGATCTGTATATTTGTTCACATAATTTGTTAGATAATTAAATAGAAATAGATTAAGAAACAATTGAAAATTATGATATAAAACAAAATATAATATGTAGATAATGATTTTTACTTACATATCAAAGTAATCCATCGTCCCAGAACTATGAAGCAGACCCATAACATATGCCTCCACACGCTGTGCAAGGGTGTTGAATAACACGACGCTCTGAACCCTCTTCATCTCTAGTGCGATATGTAGCTCTAGTATGGTCTGGGGACCTAGTAGGTGGATCTTGAGTGTGCGATGGGCCAGCCTCAGAAGTTTCAACCCCTTGGCCTACATTACCTTGGACAGTAGTCCCATGTTGAAGCAATGTCTCTACCAATTCAAATAAGGCCTCTTATGTATCATTAATCACGGGACCGGTAGGATGATATACCCAAGGGGGGTTTGGTGTGTGTGAAATGTGTGGCACACGGTTATGATTACTCCTATCCTATTCCCTATCTTGGGGCATCCCATGACCCACACTTTGGAACTCTAAAATATCAAAATAGTTCACATTGTTACGGAGAGAAATTCCTATGGCTTGGTGTACCACAATAGACAGCTTGACTCCAGAAATAAATCCTTTCCTATATGCAAGAGAAACCAAATATATAACACTAAAGAATCTCAATTCGTACCTAATTCATGATGGTTGATGTAGATCCCTATTGAGCTTTTCCATTCTCGCTTGTATTAGCAATTTGCTTCCTCAACATTCAGCAAACAAGACAAGCATGCTATATATAATTGTGTTAGACCTACTCTAGAATATATAATCAATAACATATAAGCATTTAAAAGCATCCATGGATCAAATACTCATTTAAATACACATTATTAGATAGGAAAAGATATTTCTATTGATATAAAACAGAGATTACAATAGTGACAACCTCTATCGGCACGTTTGTGAATTAGAGAAACTGAGTCTCCCACTTGGGCCTCCAACACTTCAATCCTCCATCTCTTGATAGCAAGCTCACAAGAAAAAGGAAATCTTGGGAAGAACACAAAGTTATCCAAGGAACAAAGGGATGCAGACCCAAGTATAAGCTCCATAAACAATGGACTATAGTTTTCTTGCTCTTCAATTCCTCCCCTTTCAATGTATCTAAAGGGTTCCTTATATATCTCTTCAATGGGGTAATGGATGGTCGAATCCGAGAGATCTAAAGGAATATGGAAGGCCGAGAGAAAAGTGACTCGGATCCACATCAAGGAAAACTCCAAAATCATTTGTCCTTTTGCACACATCCCGATGTACGCGGGTTTAAGCGTCAAATCCACGTATATACGCAAGAAAGGGATTAAAATCCGTGTATGGAAATTATTGCATGGATTTAGGGATGATATTGGAAACATCAAAGGTACAAAATGGTCCATGGGGTCTAAGGAGTCGGCAGAGGGATAGGGAAGGCCATAAAAGTGTGATCCACCATGTGTGGTAAAATCAGCTATAACAAATGCCCCCTAATGTGTGAGATCAGAGGGGTCATACGATGGCCGAAATACATTATAAGTCCATCCCAGAAGTGGAGTGATGAAGGAACGAGTGGAAGAAACAACCATCCAATCAATACAATACAATGATCAAACTCTGCACATAACTGCAAGTAGATGTAGCAGTCTCAGATACATAAGAGTACAATGGCCATGAATAGGCATGATACAAAATATGACATGTGTGATCATCGCCACGTACAATATAGATAGCTCAGAATCTCCATGATGAAGATATACACAAGATCATGATCTCCATGAAGGATGAAGATATATAATGGATCGAAATATCCATAATGTCTGGAAATATCTGACATATACTGGAATCAAGTCACGAGAGCTGAAATCTCATGAACACTGGCACGATCAAGGAGGTAGCATATATAAGATGCCACCATTCTAGAAGGTCTTCTACACAAAACACTATGAGTACATGTCCTACTATGTGAATAGAGGTGTCGAGTTCGAACAACATAGTCCATTGTCTGATTATCGGTCATTGATGTATACCATTAACAGATGCGAGATCACCCACCGATAATGAAAATGGGAATCAAGGTACTAGAATGAAAACTAACAAGTGTGAATAAATGTGTTGAGGTCAAACACTTGAGAGAATCCATCGATCAAGGGACATTGATTTATTCCCAAAAAAGTGTCGATGGTGAGAGAACCTACCACTGATGACTGCAAGTTTCAAGGCACTCAAAAATGACTCTAGATTCCTATCCCAAAAAAAATGATATGAAGTTGATGGGATGAAATCCACTGGAAGGAGGGCATTAAGGCATCCCCCATCATCCAACACGAGGTACTCAGCAAAGATGTATAATGTGGAAGGACTCGATCATAATGTGCACGAACCAATAAATTTACCGAGAATGGCCGACATGCAAAGTCAAGATAACTAAGGAATGGCCGACTCAGGTTTCAACTTCCTTCGAACAAGAGCATAATGGTGAATGGTGACTGAATTTAGGTAGCATAGACTCGATATACAAAACTGGGACATCTCTGCGACACAGGAGGCATCGACAGAGGATCCATAGGGACTGGAAGCTTAACTGAGTCAGTGGAGATAAACTCAAAGAAACGAGTACAACTCCTAAAGTTAAAATATTACCCAACCAATGGATGTGATATACAGTGCTCTGTTCTAAGGAGACACGACTTGACTGATGCCAAAGATAACATCTTTTCTAATCCAACTTTTTGGTTTTTTTATTTTTTGGAATTTTTCAAATATTTGAAAAGCTTAAAAAAGAATAAAAGTGCTTTATAGTTACAGACTAGGAGGAGATGAGTGTCAATGGAAAAACAAACTAATTCCAAGCAGTGGAACATACCTATGCTCAATGCAAGGACATGTGTGTAGGATAGCGACACTTAGGGGAAATTTCCCTCCCTGTAAAAATATGGAATCAAGCTACAAAGGATATATAAAATGGCTCTGAATGGCTAGACATGAGACAAGCTCGGCCTATATGGATGATACTCAAAGTCAGGAAGCCGGAATAAGGCTCAATGAGGTAGGAAAAGCTCATGAAAATGCAATTACAACTTGACATAAGGGATTCCTAGGGTAAATAGGCCGGCAAAAGATCAAGAGGAGTATGAGGCTCTTGCAAAATGTCATGGCGATACTATACAACAGACTCCAAAAACCTAAAGGACAAAGTATCACCATGTGTGCCAAATGCAAACAAGGAGCTAACTAGGGCACCCATGTAAAGTCAAACTCTACCATTCACATCATGCCACTTCTAAAACAGCAAGAAGGTTCTGTGACAGGATAGAATGGGTTCGTACCTAAGGTTATAATTAAATGGTCATAAGGTCATGCAAAATGCAAACAGAGGTGAAATCTGACCAAATTTCAGTTTAAACATCATACCTAAAATCGACACGAACGGGTCAAAACAATGGTCGAAATGATGCTCAAAACGGTCTCCTACATTATCATATTAGTCAAAAATGGTCCAAAAGGGTCAGAAACAGTTCAAAACTATAGAAAGGGGGTAAAAATTTTAAAAAAATTGAAAATTTCCATAAATAGTAAAAAATTCAAAACATTATATATCATTTGAAATTTTTACCCAATTGAGCTAAGAACTTCAATTGGTACAAGGCCTAGGTTTCCTACCTTAACAATTTCCAAGACCCATGGATTCATATATACTATCCAAAACCTTCTAACGAAGTCCATGTCACCACTCGAAGTAAAGGGTAAATTCAAGAGGTCATGGCTGGTCATTTGAGGTGTTTTTCATGGTCATGGATTCCTAGAAGCTTTTTTTAGAGTCCAATCCCAATGTTTACTCCTCCAACAATGTCGAAGGCCACACAACCCATACCTATTGCTTGTAAGTTATGTGAGGTGATTCAAGGTATCATTTTCGGCCTTGGATGGATATAATATTCCTTTAGGACTAAGGCTTGAGTTTACTTCGTCAACCATGTGTAAGGCCTTTAGAACCATGTATACTATTTAAAACCTCTCGATGGCATGATTATCCCCAGTTTTTTGGTAGGGATACCATCAATAGGTTCTTTGTGGTAGTTTGAAGTGTCCTTATTGAACTTCAATGGCTAAGGGATTCATTTAGGGCCCAAGGCTTGGGTTTCCTCGCATTTCCATGCATATGGCTCCGAGACCCATAACTACGATAAAAAAAATCTCAAATTCTCTCATATCGCTAATCTAAGACCAAAGACACCGTAGAGAGGTCATGTGTGGTGGATTGATACATTATTCTCTCTTGTGGATCCCTAGAAGCTTCCTTTAGTGTCTATAATTTTGTTTTCTCAATTTCTCAACCATGTCAAGGGTCTCTAAACCCATCCTTACTGATTAAAACAACCTAATGGTGTCAATGCCGACACACAAAGCTAAGACTGGCCTCAAGAAGTAACATATGGTCGTTTAAGGTGCTATTGGTGGTCCTAGATTCCTAGAAGCTTCATTTAGAACCTAAAGTAGTGTTTCATCCCTTTATAATGTCTAAGACCCCAGGGCCCTCCCACCAATCCCTTACCTTTATATTTGGCCTCCTTCTAGTTCCCCCTCATATCTCTCCCCTGCCCGTCTATCCCTTCCCCTTATATTTATCCTCCCTTCATTCCCCCCATATATGTCCCCTACCCATCCCTGCCTCCCATGACTCCCTCTACACCTTCCTCTCCCTCCTTTGACTCCCCTCCCCCTCTTAACGAATGTAATGTTGGGCCATGAGCCACCCCATAGACCGTTTGGATGGAATATTGGGAGTCTAAATGGTATTATAATGGGATGAGAGTTCCATTATAGGGTTTTGTATGGGAGGGATGGGTCTCTGGACATTGACTATAGTCATGGAAGAGAATATATTAAGTCTCTAAATCAACACACATGCCTTATAGATGGAATATTTGGCCTTTAGTGGGATATGGGTTTCATTATGAGGTTTTATGCACTAAGGATGGGTCTTAGGGTTTTAACCATGGTAATGGGACAATAGTGTAACAGTAAAAAGTATTAAACCACTACACATGTCCTTTAAAGGGTATATTTATCCTTAATGTGGGATATATGTGCCATTAGACTATTTTATGCATTGAAGATTGTTCAGGAGGTGTTGACCATGGTCATATAGGAACCATTATGAATATTTCTAGATAAGAGATAGTTCTAAAGACACTACCATGGTCCAAGGATAGGTCTGGAGGTCTTAACCATGGGTATGGGTTCCATTATAAAGGTATCAAGTTTAAATATTTGATATGCACTTTATCGCATATGCGATTTAGCGATCACGTAATACAAACTGCTCGTTAAGTAAAAAGTAGTGTATTCATATCACATATGCGATAAAAAATACATGCATTATATCGCATATGCGATATGTGTTTTATAAAAAATGTTGGGTTGCGGCTTGTGCACCAGATTTACTATAGAAAAAGACATAATTCTTCTGAACCCACTGTTATGAAGAGAAATTCCTATGGCTTGGGGTACCACAACAGACAGCTAGTCTCCAGAAATCAATCTTTCCCAATATGCAATAGAAATTAAAAACATCTAACACTAAAGGATCGAACATCATACCTTATTCCGGACGGTTGAAGTAGATCCCCGTTGAGCTTTCCAACCTTCAGCTTGAATTGATATAGCACTTCCTCAACAACAAGTAAACAATACAAGCATACTATATTTCATGGTGTTAGATCTATTCTAGCATATATAATCAATAATGTATAAGCATTTGACATATTCCAATGGATGCAACATTCATTCAAATACACATTACTGGACAGGAAAAGATATTTCTATTAATATGAATCAGAGATTACAAGTGACAACCTCTGATGGCACGTCTGCGAACCGGAGAAACTGAATCCCCCACTTGGGCCTCCACCACCTCAATCCTCCATCACTCCGATAGCAAGATCACTAACAAAGGCAAGCTTGGGAAGAACACAACAGTGCTCCAAAGGGACAAAGGGATGCAGACTCAAGTATAGTTCTGGAAACAATAGACTATAGTTTTGGTACTCTCAATTCTCTCCTCTTATGCTTTCAATGTCTCAATGGTTCCTTATATATCTTTCCAAAGTGATACTGAAA
>LPNX010271455.1:0-16514 GCA_001517045.1 Pseudotsuga menziesii | reverse complement strand
CCCAACCACACTCACAACCCACCCAGCAACTTCCCCCAACATCAAACTCACCAAAAGGGAGGATGTACGCGACTGTATAAAGAACATCCACGTATGTACACGACTTTAGGCCCAAAACCTGCATGGGAAGGAACATGTNGATATCCTAGGTAAGGTCACTAAGGTCACCTCAATATAATCAATGCTCAGGCGGACAGTCGCAGGCGGGATTGACCGTATGGGTAGGGTAGCAAAGCCCAAAACTCCTGAAAGAGCCCCCAGATACGAATACAATCCTAGCTATATCGTCGGTGCTACATAGTTNCCCGCATGGGAAGGCCCATATACGCGACTTTTGGCCAAAAACCTGCGTGGAAAAAAGGATTTTAGTGTAAAATCTACGTGTATACGCGACTTTTGGCCAAAAAACCGCGTATGTACGTGACTTTTGGCCAAAAACCCGTGTGGACAGAGAAGGCAGTGGTAAAAAGTGGGCCAAGGGTCAAACAAATAAAGGGGAATGTCAATGGATGAACATACTATAAAATGCAACACAGAAACAAGGATAAATAGAGAGCAAGTCAATAATATCAAGCCCATTGTGCTCATAAACCCCAAAATAAAAACAAGGGACATCCCCAGCGAAGTTGCCAATTCTGTTACGGAGAGAAATTCCTATGGCTTGGGGTACCACAACAGACAACTAGACTCCAGAAATCAATCTTTCCCAATATGCAATAGAAATTAAAAACATCTAACACTAAAGGATCGAACCTCGTACCTTATTCCGAACGGTTGAAGTAGATCCCCGTTGAGAGTTCCAATCTTCAGCTTGAATTGCTATAGCACGTCCTCAACAACAAGTAAACAATACAAGCATTCTATATTTCATGGTGTTAGATCTATTCTAGCATATATAATCAATAATGTATAAGCATTTTACATATTCCAATGGATGCAACATTCATTCAAATACACATTACTGGACAGGAAAATATATTTCTATTAATATGAATCAGAGATTACAAGTGACAACCTCTGACGGCACATCTGCGAACCGGAGAAACTGAATCCCCCACTTGGGCCTCCACCACCTCAATCCTCCATCACTCCGATAGCAAGCTCACTAACAAAGGAAAGCTTGGGAAGAACACAACAGTGCTCCAAAGGGACAAAGGGATGCAGACTCAAGTATAGTTCTGGCAACAATGGACTATAGTTTTGGTACTCTCAATTCTCTCCTCTTATGCTTTCAATGTCTCAATGGTTCCTTATATATCTTTCCAAATTGATACTGAAAGGTCGAATCCGTGCGATCTCAAGGCATATGGAAGGCCAGGAGTCATATGAGTCGGATTCAAGACAAGGAACGGTCCAACAGTTTTGGATTATGCACACATCCCGATGTACGCGACTATAGAGGGAATATCTGCGTATGTACGTGGTTATCAGGGAAAAGGCCGCGTATATCATTTTTCTAATGTTTTTAGGGATGGTCAATGATACATGAAAAGACAATAAATGGTCCATAGGGAATAATGAGTCTGCAGTGGGATAGGGGAAGGCCATACAATGTGTGATTCACCTAGTGTGGTGAAATCCGCTATAACACCCACACACAGAGAACTGTTCAACCTACAATTTAATCATTTCTTACACAAATCCATAGGTTTTGTACAAGTTTGGGTGGATTTCAATGGGGAATGTACGTAATAGACGTCAAAAGTCAGCAAGGAAGGTGCTTACACTGGAAGAAGCTGAAAATAAAAAAGAAAAGAAGAGGGAATATTGAATAAATCATCGACATTCATTGGATGAGAAATACTTCTCATTCCCGCTCAATAGATACCTGACATAGAGGATGAGGAAGATAATGCAACATTAAAGGAATATAATTATAGGGGAGATGATATTGTTGGTCCATTATTAAGCGAACAATCTTATTAAGAGTTCAATAATTATGTTCCTCGCAATGCAAATGTGACTCTGCAACAACCATGCCAGGTGGTTCAATCTCCTAATCGAAGTTGTTAGCCTGTAGTGGATGCAAATGTCACTCCATCATTTCAAACGACAAGAAGTCTTGTATCAAATCAAAAGAGAACTCCTAAACGCATACAAGTGGATGAGAGCGAATTGGCTTCCATGGAAGGTAAGGTGGCTAAATGAACTATCTTTCATTATTATTCTCAAATAATGAAACAATATTTTGATAACAAATCCAAAGCCTATAAATGCCAATTATTTTTAGCTTTGCTTAAATCTAGAAATATGGCAAGTGTGTTTAAGTTGATGTTCCATTTATATCTTCAAGCAATTAGTTCTGAATTATGATTGCAATAAAAGGAGAATGAAGATACACACTAAACAAAAAAAACCACACAGGAAAAAGATGAGTATAGCTGAGATAATTACAGTATCATTCACATTAATTAAATCTTGTGTCACAATAGTTTACAAATAGGGATCATTCGAATCCATTAGGAAGGAATTTGAATTTTCCAAATGGATTTGACTGTACCTAACTGACTAGCTAACTCATGGTGTCTCTATAAATATCTGAGTCCAATAGATCAACTCCCATATGTCCAAAAACTCATAAAATCAGTGATAACTAGTTAACTCAGTGCAACTGAGTGTGGTAGGTGGGAAAAGGATTCTACTCCACATGCATCCACGCATTAGCCGTGCATAACTAGCACTAGCTAACTGCTTGTGATCTAACTAAAAGTAACTAGAATCTAACTAATACTAACTAGTTCCAAATCCAACTAACTTATGGAGGTTGGTGTCGAGACTCCGAATGGCTCCTAAAATGTAGGGATTGGTCTAGGAGGTGCCCAAACTGATGCATGCACATGCAGTAAGTGGAATTTAACCGCTAGCAGTGTTCCGCACACTCTAGTGACTGGTACATGTGGCCCCATTAGGCCAAGTGGACCCAATGGTACTAGTGGAACCAAATAATTAATTAAGGTTCCGAAGTTGGGATAAATTAATATAATCGACATTTGACCAAGGGAGGATTAATAATCCTAACACCCCCCCTTGAATCCTAACTTGGACAACTGTGGGCCCTGGTAATAAGACCATAGGTCACCCAAATACAATCTAAAAGATAGTAACAAATGTTGCTTAATACAACCGAGGAAACAGGGGAAAACCTCATGGGAACCCCCCCCGCCCCCTGCCGTCAAAATAAGCAGAAATAGAAAACTACAAGCTATATTTAGAAGAAAGAAGATTCCTCCTTAGAAAAATAACTTGAGAAAAAAGACTGCTGCAAATTTACAGCTCTATGTAGTAGTATGGTGCATCTGTGAAACTCTCAGTGTACTTCTAAAGTAATGACTTTGATTGTCTCTTCTAGATGGTGAAGGTACAGAATGATCAAGTTTCTACTTCTGTGGGCCATGTAGTTGACCATTCACCATCATTAATTAGAAACGACCTGGAACTTTACAACACCATTATGTAGAGAGTGAATTTGTGAGAGATAGTGCAGCATGTTCATTCTGATACTGGGACCTTGTTCTTCTTCTGTCTTTTGGATTTCCACCACCACTTACAACTGCATCAAGGAGCTTTCGATCCCATATGGGATTAGGATTTTGATTAGGAATGGATACTGGATTTGGATCTAGAATCTCTTGAGATTCAGTCTCAATAACATGATCATGTTGAATGTGATCTTCTTCATCTGAATCTGAAACCTGTAGCACACCATCATCATCAAAAATAGGTGGAGAAATAGTTATACATTCCTATGCTACTAGATGTGTGCCATACAACTTATCTTCTTCAAACTGAAAGCCCCTTCTAATGAAGCATATTCTAGTTGAAACCTCCATCAGTTTGTAAGATTTTGCATATTTTGCATATCCCATCAGAATGCATTCGCTACTTTGGTCTTGGAAGTCCTTCCTCTTGTCAAGTGGTGTTCTGACCCAAGCTTTGGAACCAAAAACTCTCATATGAGAGACATTGGGATTATTCCCATGTAGTGTATCGAATGGAGTAACCCAACCACTAACTTGTGGGGAACCCTATTATGCAAATATGAAGCATAGTTTACTAATTCGGCCCAAAGATAAGGAGGTATATGTTTGGCATAGAGAAGGAATGTTTCCATCTCTTTCAGTGATCTGTTCTTCCTCTCAACCACACAATTTTGTTGTGGTGTGTATGAAATTGAGTGTTCCATTCGAATCCCCTCTGATTCACAGAAACTATGGAAATATCCTTTGATGTAATCTCTTCCTATATCAGATATTATTGACTTGATATTCTTATTGAAACTGTTCTCAACCATAGCCTTAAAAACTTTAAAAGTAGATCCAGCAGTACCTAGAAAAATCATCAATACAGGTGAAGAAGTACCTATACACATTAATGGAGTTTGTGGGAATAGGTCCAGCTAAATCACTATGTATCAAATAAAGTATAGAGGAAACTCTATGTGCATTCCCAACATCATACTTATTTTTCGGATGCTTACCTACCAAAAAACCAGCACATACTCCATTGGAAGTTTGGATGGAGGGAAAACCTTCGACCATTTTATCATTGTGGAGTTGCTGCTGATATTTGAAACTGAGATGGCCAAATCTCTCATGGCAAATATTTCTAGTGTTGTTAGCATGAGACAATAAAGATGTAGGAGGAGAGACATGTAATAAATGTGAGAACTCGTAAGCCTTGGTAGAGGGATTTGCAATACCTTTCACTACAAGTTGTCCAGTTGCTTTTTATATAATCTCAATTGTTTCTGAATCGAATGTAACTCTCTTGGGATAGCCTGTATGATTCATATGATAAACAAACAATAGGTTAGCAACAAGGGAGGGAACATAAAGGACATTCTTGAACTCACCATGCTTCGCTCTGATTGAGCCCCTTCCTTCTGCCGGAATCTGGGAATCATCTCCCATGTGAATGTTAGGCCCATCTAACAATGTGATAGCCAAGAAGGATTATTTAGAGGAAACAATGTGGTTGGAAGATCTAGGATCAATTATATATGTTGTATACCTTGTAAGGATAGATTTCAAAGTATGGCACCTTTCATCATCTTCTGTCTGTGCTTCTTCATCAGGCTTCTTTGTTGTTTGTGGGGGAGCAATGTTATGCTGCTTGAGAAGAGATGACATTTCATCAAGTTTCTTCCTCATACAATAATATTCAATATAGTAACCCTTTTCACGATAGGTACACAACTTATTTTTGAACTTCTTATTTTTCTTAGAGCCGGAGGCTCCTTTGGAAGTTTGATGACTCTGTTTAGGCTTCGAATCAAATTCTTTTGACTCCTTCTTCTTTGATTTCCCCTTTGCTTGCACTTTTGAAGAGTTAAAAACTAGGAGAGGTTTATATTTGGAGGTCTTGATGACTCACATTCAAATCAATTTCTCTTACTCCTTGATTAAGGATTCACAAAAAGAATCTAATGAAGGAATTTTCCAATTGGGGAAGCCCTCCTTGTTGGAATGAAATATTGAAACAAATACAGAATACTCATAACCAAGTTTTTTGAGTATGGAAAGGACATTATGCTAATCCTTCCATTCTATTATGCACTATTTGCATTGAAGTGTAAGAAACTTGAATTTAGTAAATAATTGCTCAATAGTCTTGAAATTGCTAGGATGTAAGGCTACCAACTCATTCTCAATGAGGTGTCCCCGAAGCTCAACTTGTTTTCCAAACAAGTCTTCAAGCTTCTCCTAGGATTCTATGGGTGTCCTCAAACCTTCTAGGTGGAATAGGATATATCTAGATATATAAGTGCATACATAACTGAATGTTTCATCTAAGAGGTTCAAAAACTTGTTTCTTTCAACAGGTTGATGGGGCTCGACCTCCCCTCCCAGTACTATCATATGGTAGCCATGCTTGCACAAGGCCAACTGCATATCAATCCTCCAATCAAGATAATTGGAAGTTATAAGGATCCAAGGAGTAGGATATTGAGAATCCATAATTCTTCTGGTTGAGAGATCACAAAACTTTGCACAAGATACATAGAACCTATATATTTTCACTACAAAACACGCTAAATTATTTGAATTTTTGGACCATTCTTTTCCTCTCAACATGAACATAGTTTTAGGGTCCGTCACGCCCTCTCCGCTACTTTGAATAAATTCAAATCTAGAAAATCATCATAGGGGACTTCTGTGGAAACCCAACTGGTTCTAATGTTCAATGGAGAGAAATAAACATGAAACCTACCTGAGAAGGTTCTCATACCATGTTAAAATTGTTGTGACATTTATATCTTCAAGAATTTGGTTTTGAATTATGATTGTAGTAAAAGGAGAATGAAGATACATACTAAACAAAACAAACCACATAGGAAACAAATGAGTATAGCTCAGATAATTACATTATCATTCACATTAATTAAATATTGTGTTACAATAGTTTACAAATAGGAAGAATTCGAATCCATTAGGAAGGGATTCAAATATACCAAATGGATGTGACTGTACCTAATTGACTAGCTAACTCATGGTGTCTCAATCAATATCGAAGTCCAGTAGATCAACTCCCAGATGTACAACAACTCATACAATCAGTGATAACTAGTTAAATTAGTGCAACTGAGTGTGGTAGGTGGGAAAAGGTGTCTACTCCACATGTAGCCATGCATTAGACATGCATAAATAGCACTATCTAACTGATTATGATCTAACTGAAAGTACTATAGAAGTTAACTAAGACTAACTTAGTGCCAACTCCAACTAACTGATGGAGGTTGGTGCCGGGACTCCCAGTGGCTCATAAAATGTAGGGATTGGTCTAGGAGGCACCCAAAATAATGGATGCACATGCAGTAAGTGGCAGTTAACCTATAGCGGTGTTCCCCACACTCTAGTGACTGACACATGTTTCCCCATTAGGCCAAGTGGACCCAATGGTACTAGTGGATCCAAATAATTAATTAAGGTTCGTAACTTAGGATAAATTAATCTAATCATACATTTGACCAAGGGAGGATTAATAATCCTAACAAAGTGTTAGAATAAAGTTAGGCATAAGAAAATTGAAGAATATAGAATCAAGCAATCACATTGTTAAATCTCTTTCTGGTGCATTCACATCGTTTGGTAAAAAAACTCGTTCACAGGACTGTAATGTGGCTCGTTGTGTATTGGCTGAATCAATTGTATGTAGATCCATAACACAACATCATTTACTTAAATGCACATCACAAATATTTCATTTACATCCAAATACACTTAAAAAATATTCAGTAAGAAGAGACAACCATGATGTCGAGGGAAAATGGAATCATTATGGGCATTTATCGGTAGGTTTCCCCGCAAAGACATGAAGTTAGTCAAAGCAATGAAGGGACTAGTGCACACGTTTTGGAACGATAACACTATGTATTATTCTAATACAAAGGATGTGTTAAAATACTGTAGGGGTTCTATGAAAAATGAACCTCATGTTAAACATTATCTTTACATGACACAAACTCTATTAAATTTTCCCACGTAGAGCTAAGGCTCGGGAAAAGATATTTTGAAAAATGAAATCCTTGGTATCTTAGAATCAATACCATCTGGAACACTTGTTTTTATAGATACCACATAGAGTTTGATCTATATTATCATACATTTTCACATATACGTCATCTTTTGCATCCTAACCATGTGCATGAATGCTCAAGTATAGTACTGCCAATGTCATCCAGAGATTTCATCCATAGCCTAACATGTCTGAGGCAAGATGGGAAGATGCATTACTTAAAACAATGTGTAGAGGGTTCTTGCAACAATTGTGGTGGGCTATCATTATGGGCTGATTGCATCCATGAGAGTGAAGATCAAGCATTCAGGAATGTAATTGTTGAGAAGCAGAACTATCAGTATGAGACATATCAACTACATGATGGAAAAGAAATCAAGAATATTAAATTGGTGACTTCACAGGGGACAATGTACAGGAATAATATTCATTTAACTGACATATAATATTAAATTGGTGACTTCATAGATGACAATGTACACGAATAATAATAATGTACATTGTTAAATATTGACATATTAATATTCATGTACATCTTTTTATGTTGTTTTATAACACTATTTATTTTTTTACACCAGGTGCAAGTATGTGATTTTATATCATAGTTTTGTGGAAAGATCCAATATTACATTCAACATGTCGATATGGCACAGTGGAAAGATGAGCAATTCAGAATATGCTGGGACACCCTCCCTCTTGGAACAATACTATTAGTGGTTGACTTGTGAGTATACAGATACATTTGATACATGGGATCGAGTGACACTTGGCAACAATTTCAAGGGGGTTAATGAAATAGGCCATTTGGAATATGATTAGACACATATTTATATAGAATATGATCACATATCGGATCTCATACAAGTAGGTAAAAAAACGTCAATTAGTAGTACCTAAACTAGAAATTTAATTTATGTTACATGCAATACCTTGTTTAAAAGATGTATTGTTAACTCGACCTATTTCCTTTCACAAGTCAGATATATGCAGTGGTTTCCCCAAAAAATAATGAATGGGGTTCTTAATATTGGTTGGAACGTTGCTTAGAGGAGAAACAAACCATTCTTGAACCTGTTACAGATGATGAAAATATTGAATTCCCAAGAGGCTCGATGGTTATAAAAGGGGAGTACTTGACACTAGTGGCACAATAGAAAAGGAAGGGTGGGTATGTATATCAGGATTATAGGCTAGGAGCCATTGTATACCACTTCACCAACCTAGTAGTTGGTATAAACATCAAGATGCACATACTTTCGAACAAAAATAGGTCACATGTACTATACTTGCTACCTCATATAGAGAAATAAATATTGATTGAAACCATCGGCAGTAGAGATGATCCATATGACTCACTTGCGTGCATGCATTGTCAGGTGTTACTAGCTTGTCTAGTGTGGCTAGATTGTCAGGTGTGTTTTTTAAAATTTAAAGTGCATGCTGAAGCACAATTTCAGTTATTTATCCTTAGTTTTTTCCCAATGTAATAAACATGTGATTGACGGATACCATTCATAGACATAATACTATTCATAGGATACTCGACACTATAAACATGATCCTACAACCTCAGGTGAGTTATCTATAAATCATGTTTGCACATTTTCATTGGGTTCTCTTTATTTTATTATGAGAGTACTAATGCTTATCCTTTCATGTGCTTAGGATACAAACACCATTTATGGAACATTGAAGGCTCTAAGAACAACCTAGTGTCTTTAGACACCAACAAATAGAAATCAGAAAATAACATGCTCTCGAGTTGTTTCAATTTACTTTTTTTTGTTTTTTTAGATTAATGTACATTTAATTACATTGTTGGGTCAACTCTTGCAACTCTTGCATTGGTGAGTGAACTCTACAAAAACCTCAAACGTTCATGTGTTGGTAGGTTTCCCATATCACCCTTTCCCACATAGACTTCCAAGAGCCAATGTCATGCAATTTTGCTGCTCCGTTTGGTTTTTCGCTCCCGGACTGAAAGTCACCAAGTGTCCCTAAACAACATTTTCATGTGACGTTCAAATCAACATAAATTGGAAAATAGAGATCGGATTGACAAACCGTCAACTCCGTTGGTCTACTGGCATGTGATTACCTCTCGGTGGCCCTCTCCCTTATGTTTTCATGTCCCAATGACTTAAATGTGCATTGATTTCACAAACTAGGGTTTTTCTTAGTTTCCTTCAATGCAACTCTTGCATTGGTGGGTCAACTCTACAAAACCCTCCAGTGTGGCTATTTTGGTATGGTTCCCATATTGTCCTAGAGATCATAGGCTATATTATTCTTGTACTAAAGTATAATCCAACAACCCACATAATAAAACTAGGGTTCACAAATTGAGACATGGAACTACAAACTAGGGTTTTATGACCTCTTTAGGTTTGAAGATCAAATTAGATTGGTTAGTATCATTTACGTAGAAACCAAAAGGCCATATACCTAGGCTATGCACATACATGAAACAAAATGAATAGGGTTTAACATGGACCACAAGTGGCATTTCTCATGCATGCATGACTTAGAAGTAGAAACACACATGTACATGAATAACAAGCAAAACCAACTAAGGTTTATACGACCTCTTTAGGTTTATATCATTAGATTGGTTTTATGGCCTATTTACAAGTTATGAGATGGAACTAGGGTTTTATGACCTCTTTACAAGTTATGAGATAGAACTAGAAACAAATTTACATGTACAAATTGAAAACCAACTATGGTTTCATGAACTAAAAATTTCATGCTATAACTAGGGTTGAGAAGTTATGAGATGTAACTAGGGTTTTATGGACTCTTTAGGTTTGAAGATAAAATTATATTGGTTAGTATCATTTAAGTAGAAACCAAAAGGCCATATACGTAGGCTATGCACATACATGAAACAAAATGATTAGGTTTGAACATGGATCACAAATGGAAGGTCACATCCATGCATGACTTAGAAGTAGAAACACACATGTACATGAATAACAACCAAAACGAACTAAGGTTTATATGAACTCTTTAGGTTTATATCATTAGATTCATTTTATGACCTATTTACAATTTATGAGATGGAACTAGGTTTTTATGACCTCTTTACAATTTATGAGATGGAACTAGAAACACATGTACATGTACAAATTGAAAACCAACTAGGATTTCATGAACTACAAATTTGATGCTATAACTAGGGTTGAGAAGTTATGAGATCGAACTAGGGTTTTATGACCTATTTATGTTTGAAGATCAAATTAGATTGGGTAGTATCATTTAAGTAGGAACGAAAAGGCCATATACCTAGGATATGCGCATACATGAAACAAAATGAATATGGTTGAACATGGATCAAAAGTGGAAGTTCACATGCATGCATGACTTAGAAGTAGAAACACACATGTACAGGAATAACAACCAAAACCAACTAACGTTTATATGACCTCTTTATGTTTATAACATTAGATTGGTTTTATGACCTATTCAAAACTTATGAGATGGAACTAGGGTTTTATGACCTCTTTAAAAGTTATGAGATAGAACTAGAAACACATGTACATGTACAAATTGAAAACCAACTAGGGTTTCAGGAACTACAAATTGCATGCTATAACTAGGGTTGAGAAGTTATGAGATGGAACTAGGGTTTTATGACCTCTTTAGTTTTGAAGATCAAATTAGGTTGGTTAGTATCATTTAAGTAGAAACCAAAAGGCCATATACCTAGGCTATGCACATACATGAAACAAAATGAATAGGGTTGAACATGGATCACAAGTGGAATTTCACATGCATGCATGACTTAGAAGTAGAAACACACATATACAGGCATAACAAGAAAAAACAACTAAGTTTTATATGACCTCTTTAGGTTTATATCATTAGATTTGTTTTATGACCTCTTTACAAGCTGTGAAATAAAACTAGGATTTTATGTTCGCTTTAGAAGTTATGAGATGGAACTAGAAACAAATGTACATGTACAAATTGAAAACCAACTAGGGTTTCATGGACTACAAATTGCATGCTATAACTAGGGTTGAGAATTTATGAGATGTAACTAGGGTTTTATGGCCTTTTTAGGTTTGAAGAGCAAATTAGATTAGTTAGTATCATTTAAGTAGAAAACAAAAGGCCATATACCTAGGCTATGCACGTACATGAAACACAATGAATAGGGTTGAACATGGATCACAAGTGGAAGTTTACATGCATGCATGAAGTAGAAGTAGAAACACACATGTACATGAATAACAAGAAAAACCAACTAAGGTTTATATGACCTTTGAGGTTTATATCATTACATTGGTTTTATGACCTCTTTACAAGTTATGAGATGGAACTAGGGTTTTATGACCTCTTTAGGTTTATATCATTAGATTGGTTTGTGTCATTTAAGTAGAAACTAAAAGGCCATATACCTAGAATTAGAGGAAATTTCAACTCAAAATGGGCCTTTTAACTTTAACTAAAATTCCATGTCATCATATGTTAGCCAATGAAATTGCTTTAAATTTGAAATACTGTATAGGTCTTAAACACTTTTTTAATATAAATTTGGGGATAGGTATCATAAAAAAAACTATTTTTTTGTTTGTATTTTTTACATATCTCCCTGTGTTTTTACTCAAATTTCGATCGAGGGAGCTCGTTGGATGCAGAATTTACTCGACATACTTTTGACGAACCCCTCTACCCCAAAAACAAGAAATACCTGAAAAAATGTGATGATGACATCATCATCACATCTTTTCAGGTATTTTTATTTTTTTTGGATAGCGGAGTTCGTCAAAAGTATGACGAGTGGGCACTCGTTGGATGCAGAATTTAATTCCTCATCCAACGAGCTCCCCTGATCGAAATTTGAGTAAAAACATGGGGAGATATGTCGAAAATACAAACAAAAAAGTAGTTTTTTTCTTTTCTTCCTCCAAAATTAATAAATATTATTTTAACTATTATCTTATTAATTTTTTTTAGGAGGCCCATTTGAGTTGAAATTTCCTCTAATGGATATGCACATACATGAAACAAAATGAATAGGATTAAACATGGATCACAAGTCGAAGTTCACATGCATGCATGAATTAGAAGCAAAAACACACATGCACATAAATAACAAGCCAAACCAACTAAGGTTTATATGACCTCTTTAGGTTTATATCATTACATTGGTTTTATGACATATTTACAAGTTATGAGATGGAACTAGGGTTTTATGACCTCTTTACAAGTTATGAGATGGAACTAGAAACACATGTACATGAATAACAATCAAAACCAACTAAGGTTTCATGAATTATAAAAAATACATGATTTTAGAGATGAGAGGCTATCTTATTTTCATTAAAGTAGAAACCAAAAGGCCATATAGCCCTAGGCTACACTTACAAATTGAGAAACAACTATGGTTTCATGAACTACAAATTGCATGCTATAACTAGGGTTGAGAAGTTATGAGATGGAACTATGGTTTTATGACCTCTTTAGGTTTGAAGATAAAATTAGATTGGTTAGTATCATTTAAGTAGAAACCAAAATTCCATATACCTAGGCCTTGCACATACATGAAACAAAATGAATAGGGAAAAATTAAGATACTAATGTGAACAATTTAATCACATGTTCAATTGAAATCATCACTATAGAGTTTAGATTTGTATGTGTTTTATAGCAAGTTTCAAGCACCAATGTATGATATTTAATGGACTTATGATTTACCATTTATGTCCAATCAATGCATCTTCATAATAAGCAATAAGAAATTTAACAAAATTCAGATTTTGTTTAAAAAGCAAAAGTAAATAAATGATTTAAACTTAGAATTTGTAGTTTGAGATAAAGATGGTAGGGTAAGGTTCTAGGGTAGTCGAGGATGGTGTATGGTGTTGTTATGATATTATGATGTTAGTGTATGGTATGATGTTAGTATGGTATGGTATGTTAGTATGATATGGTATGGTATGGTATGATGTTATGATGTTAGTGGTATATAATGCAGGAGCATAGTGGCATGCCAGCAATGTGACAAGTTGGTCACATGCTATGAAATATTTTTTTGGTTTGTTTATTTTGATGAGTCATAGTTGTTAATACCGATAGGAATAATTGTGGATCATGACTTCCAACCAAAGTCGGTTTGTTTTGTTGAGACACTAGTACAACTGATCAATTTTGCCACGGCAAAAACGTGGCAATATCCACGGAAAAGCGTGGATATTGCCACGTCTAAGTGTTTTTTGTTCCGTGGAAACTATTTTGTCGCAATAGAGACGACCCCTAATTTGCGTTGCAAGAGCGACGACCCCTTCCCGTCGCTATAGCCACGCTCTGTACAAGGTTTTTTTTAAAAATGGAAATCCAAGCCGTCGCTATAGCCACGCAATTTCGTCACTATACCCACGTCTTTCTGTCGCTATAGCCACGCTCTGTACAATGTTTTTTTAAAAATGGAAATCCAAGCCATCGCTATACCCACGCAATTCCGTCGATATACCCACGCTGTTCCATCACTATACCCACGCTGTGCCGTCACTATATCGACGGTGGGTGATTTTTTTATTAAAAAAAATATTTGCATTGCCGTCGCTGTATCGACAGTGGGAGAAATTTAAAAAAAAAAAAAAAATTAGTTGCTGCCGTCGCCGGCTTATCAATATCGTTCTGTTTCTTAAAGGAATCATAATGTGTGGTGCCATCTTCCTTCTCACAATGCTCTTTAGACCACTCAAGCTCTGCGATAAGTCAATGTTTGTACGTTTCTTCCAAATTGAATGTTGAAGTTTAAATTGTTGTTGTTTCAAACTTAAAGTATAAGCAGTGCTTGATTCATAGAGTTAAAGGTTGTTCACATATCATACGAAGCGTGACAACATACGAGGTGTATTGGGTTCAGATTTAGTTTTCACTGAACTTACACATCCCTACCAAAATCAAGTTTATATATATATATATAAAATTACTTATCAACTAGCATGAAATACATGAAATAGTTATGGCAGTACTGCAAGACAGTCATGGATATTAGTAATGGTTGTAGTGGTAGGCTAGATTCATTTCACTAACAGACCCTTGATCTTTTTTCCAAATTGACAACGCTCTTCTCCACCGCCCTTAATCCACATCGCATACCAAATATGAGATGGTGTGCACATATTTATTTCTCTATGCACTAATCCTTTAGATGAACATATTTCCTAAGAAATTTAATGGAATACTTAATATGCTTCACCAATCTTAGATATGGACGTATCAACAATCATATTAAGGTTTGTTTCCCAATGATAACACATATGTCTGTAAATTAGCTAGATCAGGGCTCGCTCACTTACATATACACATGTGTCTCTTCCTTTCCCTTGCAAAGTAGTTTAGTTGAGACTCGGTGTGCCCTGTGTGAACTAGTATCCCATGTTTTCTTTTTGTTAGCTGATGCATTCAAGTCTAATTCTTTACCTGCATGGGTGAGGATTACAAGATGACTTAATCATTAAAAAATGTATGAAGATTGCCTTGCAAAACTAGTCATATAGGTCTGTATCGACAGTCCTACCCCTCTCCATAATAAAGTGACCTTTCTTTGATCATACTAATAGGGCTGAAGATTAATAATTTTTCCTTAGTCCTCACCCATATAAAGGAACATCTCTAAAGAATCTATTTCTCCATGATTTGGATCCCCACCCATATATGGTAACCATGAGATCCAGAAAGGCTACTGCGCATCCCCTTTAATAATCATTCAACACTTCCATTGATTGATCATTAAGGGGTTTATGAGGTATCATGTATAAAAATGTTAAAGTATCCTTCTTATTAACTAAAGAATTGACAATTCTTATATTAACTTTAAAAATAAATCTTCCAAAGACAATGAATAATCACATGTGTAGAGGAAAAGAGATTGACGAATAAACTCCAAGGAAAGAAAAATAGAGACTTTTTTTCAAAACATTTGGAAATGTGAACAAGTAATGGAGATTTATTTACCATACCTCTGTGGATTTCCCCCGAGTTTGCTCTCTTGTTCACTTTGTTGATCAGTGTTTGGGGACTCGGCATTTGGAATTGGCTTAAATGCTACCGTTTTAATTGGCAGGACTGGACTGGTAGTTTTCATTTAACTTTGTTAAGAATTGGCTTAAATGCTACCGTTTTAAATCTCTGCAGAGAAGTCTTAAATTACTTCAATGTGGCATGAATGCAAGGTTATGGATGCATGTGAAGTCTTATGTGGCATGAATGCAAGGTTATGGGATACATAAAAACTCAATGAATACTCAAAATTCCCCATACACAACAGTCTGTGAGAAGGGGGCATCAAGTCAAATAAAAAATGAAATTCAATGACTAAACTTTACCACAGAGCCTCCAGCAACAAATGCAAATGATCCTATGTGGCAAAATTGGTGAACAACAACAACTCCACCTGTATGAACATGATTCTATGACCCACATATGTTTCCAAGATAAGTCTCTGCACTGTGAGGCCATACAGCTTTAAACACAAAAACTGATTTACAAATATGCAACTGCAAGCAGACCTTCAAATGCATTTGCAAAATTTTCAAGAAAAAATGCATTAGCCCTTTTTTACCATCCGATCCATTGGCTTGGATGATCGGTGAATGCTAGCATGTTCCCTGATGTCATTGTTGTCTCAAATATAGAGGAAGCAGTCATCACCATCCTGTGCAATTAGAAGCTTCAGTGCCAATCAACCACTTTCAAATGCTAGCATGTTCCCTGATGTCATTGTTGTCTCCAATATAGAGGAAGCAGTCATCACCATCTTGTGCAATTAGAAGCTTCAGTGCCAATCAACCACTTTCAAAAGTCACCCAATGCTATCTATGAAATGAGAAAGTAATTGCTAACAAATGAAATTATACATTTTAAGGGAAAACAATTCAGAGAACAAATCACCAAGTAAACCAACGAGGATAAAGATTGGACTACATCCATTATCCCAACTGTCTTGGACATGAAAACACAACTACACTGAAGTTTAATTTTCT
>LPNX010271419.1:650-21211 GCA_001517045.1 Pseudotsuga menziesii | reverse complement strand
GTGTGGAAGTCTTTGTGAGATGTCTCTTGGTCAAATAGATAGAATAAATAAGTAAATAAGCATTTAAGGAGAAATAGGATCTCGTACACATTTCAAGGGAAATTAAGATCGTGGTTTAAAATAATGATTATGTGAAAAACACCTTTAAAGGTGTGATTGTTAAACAATTATTGTAAGGCGCCCTCAGGAAAACACAAAATGCCTACGAGTACTGATCATGGGAAAAATAAAACCCGTGCACACCAATGCAATTATTATGGGACAGTCGTCCTAGCATGCACTGAGTAAATGGGCCAATATTCCACGCACAAAAAGGGCCGATTCTCTGCACACAAAAAGTGGGACTGTTATAGACAGGCTTGGCCATGTAGTGAGCTGGAAGATTTTCAAATTGATGTTTCTGGACATGAGGGAGTTTTTCCTTTTTTTTTAGCGTGAAAAGGATTATATAAGGGAGGGGGGGAATGCATAAGGGGGGGTTCCACTGAATGGATTTGGGAAAAGGAAAAGGGATCGCTGTAGGGGTGCTTATGATCGCAGTCGAGTGAATAGTCCAGGGATGCACCGTAACCTGCATCATGGTCGCTTCAACCTCAGAGTATGTTTCTTTCACAGAATGCTAGTTATATGTTTTCATTGCATAATTAATCCCTTCTGGTCCCGTAGTTCTACTTGTGTCTGAACCATTCCATCTTATATTTAACCTTTGCGTGATGGTTGAAGATGGGATTTCAGTTCCATCCAAATCTGGTTCTGTCTAGGGTAACCCTCTACCTGTGGTAACAATCACTATGTAAATGTCTCCAAGAGTCGATCTCCTGTGGATTTAAATCGCTGTGTTTGGACTAGGATGAACCCGTTCAGTAAGGGCCTTTTCTTTGGTTAATGTCCTCGCTCTTTGATTTAGAGGAACTCGACCCCTTTATGAGGTTTCTCTGCTTTTTATAATTAAAATCACTCTAGCTGCCGGCGGGTGCCAAAATAGTATATATATATTGATTTTTAGGGAAAACATACAATTTTTATATACTGCAATCTGATGGTGGAGGTCTAGATCGTGCTTACCTTCTGGTTAGATGTGACCACGGGTCAGCTCCTACTGTCTGTTCCAGCAGCCTATGTTTTCTTGGTATATAAAAGGGATAAGTGAGTTACAGTACCTGCAAAAAATTGCTTTCCATTCCTTTTGCATGTTAGAGGAACGATGGCATCTATGTTTTCACAATAATCCATGAATCATGCCCCTTTCAAAATATGCCTTGGACTTGCATTCAATATTAATACTTTGGAAATCATGAATCATGCTGTAAAACAGCTGGGGCATACCACGATGGGCGTGGAACTCTGGTGAGTATTTTTAACACTCCGTCAGCATTATCAATGAACTGACACTCCATTGTTTTTATACTTCTAAAAACTGGATTTGAACCTACCTACCAGGCTCTCCTCTAAACGAGCAGCGACCTCTTGCGAACAGCGCTGTGAATGGACTGAAACACGGGTTTTATCTTTGTTTCTAATAGTTATAATTGTCGGAGCTATGCTTCTTAGGTTTCTAAACCTAATGGAAAGAGTGGATGGTTTTAATTCCCGTCTTTGTAACTTCGGACAAAGTTTGACGTTCTGGTAGACTAGTTTTAATCTTTCTTTTTACAGCCAGAACATGCTTTGGCTGTAGCAAGTGGCTTATGACTGTTGCGGATAAGTCTTATTTTTTTGGGTGTTAACAGTGACGCTAACTTCATGAAAATTTTTGAATGCACATGGTCCAGATGCTTGCCTAGATCTTGTCTTAGAACCGTGAAATGTCCAGCTATACTCTGGAAGTGTGTTCAGACCATAGGGCCTGAGGGGCTATTCTCTGCATCATATAGATCTAAGTTTTGATTTAAGTGTATGAAAATTGTGGGGTTTTGGGATTTAACTCTCTCGGTATAAAAATTGTTGTGGATCTGAGAATTGAACCCGTGCATTTATGATCAATTTTGCAGAACCATTCCGTTATACGTTACATCCCTTGCATTTGATATTTCCCAGTAGAAGTTATGATGTTAAATAATTGCTGTAAATGTAGTGTATGAAGATATCACTTTTGTGCAGAGACGATCTGGGAGATCTTGTTTGTCAGGTTCTTGTTGCCAAGATCGACTTGGGATGTTTCATTAACTTAACTTTCAATCTAGATATTTTTGGGTGATTGTTCTATCTCGTTTTAGGGTACCTAGACTTGGAATGCTAATTCTGCTAGGAAGGAGTTGGAAAGAATGGAGTCCATGAGGACATCTCATAGAAAATACGGCAGCAATGTTGTTGCTTATTGTAACCATTTCAAATGGATAAATATTACACGACAGGATAGGTTTTGTGGATGTAGCCCATGGATTGGGTGAACCACGTATATGGGTATTTTGTGTGCTTGATGTATGTTATATTGTTTTGATGTGGTTATTCTATGTGCTTTTAATGATCTTATGCACCTGATACAACTATCTTATGTGTTTTAAATTTAATGGTCTTACGCACACATGCAATTATACTATGTGATTTAAACATAATGATCTTGTGCGCACATACAATTATCTTATGTGTTTTAAATGTAATGGTATTATGCACAAGACATTTTTAAGTCTTACATGTTACATTATTTAACTTATGTCCTAATGGTAGGGAATATGCGAATCACAAACAATTACCTTAAGAATACTCTCCTGAAGGGAGATTGGTTGTTAGTCGAATGCTAATATAGATGAAAATGTGGTTAAAGGATTAATGGATTATGTTATCAAGAGAACAACTTAATTGCTAAACCTAAGTATTTCCGCCATTAGGGAGATTACGAAATCATATGAATACTAGAAGGCATATCATGCATGTTTGGTTGATGTTAATAGAGATCCTAATAAATTGAATGTAACTTGCATGTTTTTTTTTTCTGATAAGGAGGATGGATATGAATTATCGAATGATCCTTTTATTGAATTTGATTGGGCATGTTTTCGTTGAAAGGCCTTTGTAAAATTTGACACTAACATGCTTTACTCTTTGGCAGTAACAGTGATTCAAAGAACTCTTTTACCCAATTTCACACTTAATGACACCCAGGTACAAGGGGTATGTTACATATGTTATCAGAGCGAGAGTTGAAACGCTCGGGCCTATTGGGCTCAAAATGTTTCCGCATATCTTATTTTAACTAACGATTGAGTTTTGCTTTGTGATAACAGAAAATCACTAAGTTCACTTTGTTCGGCCAATCTAGGTACCTTAAGTTGTGGCAAAAGCAAATGTTTCTGACCTTGTAATTGTGCAGGAGAATGAGGAACATCTTCTCAAGATCACAATAAATATGGCCATTACCCTTCCCACTTCCACGTTAGGCCAACGACATAAGTGCAGAGGTATCTGGTTATTTCCTTTATTTTCCTTCGAAAAGATTTATGAATGGTTAATGCGATTGTTGCATCTTTATTTAGATTGCATGACAAAATTCTTGTCAAGGTACAAGAGTCTTTCAAGAAAAACTCATGGTCGGTGAAGGAACTATAGTAATTCTATCATAATAATATAGGAACTCAATTATTATTAACAACATGATGTATGATTTTTTGTGGGAAAATAATATTTTTGGTAGTAGGTATGGCATTGAGAAGGTTACCTAATGGATTGTAGTACTGCTAAAGGCCTAATGAGAATCAAGTATTGATTATAAGTTCTCTAAAACCTAAGCTAGGATTCATTAAAAAATAAAAATAAAAGTAAGTGGCTCAGGTGAGTATACTCCCAAGTCTTAGAAATATTATTATGTAAGGAAATATGGTTAGATATGTATAGTTGTAAATATACATACACAACTTGCCTAAATTCCTTTGGGATAGCAAGGTAGCTATAAAATGGGAGCTTGATTGATGATTTAGGAATAACTGTGTTACCCTTGAAAACTCTCTAAAAATATGTGCCGCAAACTTTTACGTATAATGAAATGGTTTAAGCAAGAGGATAAGAACTGGTAAAGTGGTAGCCATGCTAAAACTTGTGTTTTCAACACAAGACTTGGCGTATATTCCTTGTATTTGGAAATCATTGTTTAAAGCATTTCGGTATACTCTAATGAGTCACATCCTCTGCTGTCCTATATTTGTAATTATTCAACAAGCCTAAGATTATAGTTAAATATTTTGATGAAAACCAGATGCTAATATTATAGCCTAGTTTACTAACATAAACATTGGTTACTTGATCCACGCATTGTAACATTTTGGTGGTTTAATGACAACCATGTCATACATCTGAAACTAGGCTTATCTTACCTTGGAAGGCTTGTTTCTTGTGTAATATCTTTGGGCATTAACATTGTTGAAGAATTTCTTTAAAATCATCAAGTATATAAATCTTGAAAGTGGATGTCATCAGTCCTCCAACAACCTTGCACTTAACATTGGTATCATTTGCTTCAGATCTGATTTCACTGCCTATGGGAATTTTGGTTGAGTCACATTGGATTGCTGCTAACCTTTTGGTTGAATATTTAGATCTTTAATTGGTATCCAAATTAAATCGATGACATAGGCATCAATTCTGAATCTTCTTTGTAGTTGATTGCCGAAATTTTACAAATTGAAATCTGGTTATTGGTGAACTTTCCTTTGGCATTTTTCTCCTCTCTTGCGATTTGAATACTAAGGATTGATTTAATGCTTAAAGAAGGTTTGACATGGTAGGGAAATGAAGGATGAAAGTTGATAATGATTTTTGTGGTTATAAATCCATTAATAGAGGTATTGAAGTTTTTGTGTGTTAATCCTTATTGCTTGTGACATATATATATACAAGTCAAGCACTATCTCTTTATGTTCATGATAGTGCTGGATTGAGCGGTAAAATCGTTAAAGAGATTAATTGGAAAATTTAATTCTTGATCCGTGTAGATCATGCTAGGGATATTTTGGATATTGGTGAATGATGTTAAACATACTGAAAGGTCTTGGTATAGTTACAAGTACCAGCTTCTTAACTGCTAAGTAAATGAATTCTTAGAATCATGCTCTTATTGGCGAATGTTCTAGAATTAGATTCTTGTGCTTGGGTTAGAACTATGTTATGTTTTGATTAGCTCATAGATGGTATTTTCATTTTGGGTATTGATCTAGTAGACTGTTTGTTTTAAGGGATGCGTATTGATGTCATTTTTCTATTTGTAGATTCAAGTAAGAACCCTAAAGTTGATCCTAGAGCTAGATTGAAGAGTCTTGTTGGTAATCTTGTGATTAAAGCCATTGATAATTTGATAGCATTATTTTGCTTGGGTCATACTGAGATTGGCATTTTAAGAGCTTATAGGGATTTGATTATCCAAATATATTGATAAGTGAGTTGGTGAATGCTGTATAATGTTATATGCTAACCTGGCAAGATATGCCAAGAACACTATCAGTCGGAGTTGACTATTTGAAAAATAGTTACTGCCGTAGATAATGAGATTAAGTACTGGTGTTGTTTTACTTAATATGAATTGTTGAATCTCAAGTTTTATAGCCTAACTATGGATGATGTTGTTTACATACTAACATTGCAGGCTTCGCTAGGATTATGGCCATTACTACAATCGATGTGCATTATGGTATGTAAATCCTCCTCCATGTTTAGTTGCGCTCAATTACTCAGAAAAGAGTAAGGGGTAATTTTGCTAGATTATCTATCAAGTTATCTAGCTCATGAATGGTGATTAAAATCGATGCAAATTCTGAAACTCTGATAATTGATTATTGAGATTTTGGGATTATCAATGAATGCTTTAACTGACCACCTATGGAGGGATTGCAGGCATGGAAATTGTGGCCATGATGAGTGCTAAATCCCACGGATTGTAATGAGTTACAAATATATGAGAAAAATCTCATGCGCCTCAAGTTGTTACCATGAGGAAAGTGGTGATGAAGGTAGTGGATGAAAGCTACCTATTCTTCCCCTGGGCCAGCTAGGAACCATTATGCATTCTGGGGACACCTAGATGTAAGGCATTTTTGTTAAGACTCGTTCTGCACATAGTTAGATGACTGTCACAAGAGTGGGGGACTCTGTGAAGAGAATAACCTCTAGGTGATGTGGTGTGCGAGAACGGAGGTGCCTTAGCTTGGCGAAGCACCCTGAATAGCACAAGAAGGAGATACGCCTAGGGAAGGGTTTCATCCTTGTGTTGGGTGGCTTGGATTGGTACTTGGAGTACTGTTAGCACTTGGAGTGTTGGGATGGAGGACATCCAGAGAAAAGAATAATGCTGAGAAAAGGTATGTGCATTACAGGTAAACTTGTACCTATGAGGTAATATGTTCATTTATTGGCAAATAGAACTGACGGGTATATTGCAACCGCTGTGGAGTATGAAAATGGTATAGTATTGAATTTCTTATGGTCTCAATGTCGATGCTTGTAATCATGATTTAATGATGTATCAATGGCATTATGGAAATAATTGGGTATTATGATACCAATAAAAAGCTAGGAAGTGCTCCATAAATTGTAAGTGTGGTGTTGCACGAGGATGTTTTGCTTATGTTTAAGCTGATTTTTAAGTTATGACATAGTTAATAAATAAATTTTGGGAAGACCCAAACTTGGTTGCAGGAAAACTGTAGGTCGTGATTGACAGCGACTTGAGAAGAAACAAGGAAGATCGACGACGATCAGGATGGAAAAAGCGAAGCAAGAAAAGATGTCTCATGAAACGAAGAAAGATGGGCTGGACAAAAAGGAACACCGAGGACGGTGTTATTTTTAAGGGGGAGAGGATGTAATGTCCCTCTTATATGCCCTAGTATTTTGTTTATCATTATTGTAATGGTTCTCTGGTGAGGATCTCAAGGCCAAGGCCCCACCAGAAACAAGACCTCGCAATCTATAAGAGGAAATTTCCTAAGTGGTAAACCTAGGATTACTGGAGACATTAACCCAACATAATGATGAGCAAAATCGACTAAGGGGATAAGGGCAAAAGATAATTTAAGCCTAAAAACCTCACCCTTAGACTTAAAATGCTTGCTGAATAGATACACGCTCGTTGGTGGGCCATTGGGCATTGCAAAGCAACTCCCTACTTGACTAAGGGGTAGGGAAGTCGACCATTCAAAATTATGGTCAATCAAAAAGAGATAATAAAACCAAAAGAAAGAGCTCTCCCGTTAGAAATATATATATATATATATATATATATATATATATATATATATGGGTGTGTGGAAGTCTTTGTGAGATGTCTCTTGGTCAAATAGATAGAATACATAAGTAAATAAGCATTTAAGGAGAAATAGGATCTCGTACACATTTCAAGGGAAATTAAGATCGTGGTTTAAAATAACAATTATGTGAAAAACACCTTCAAAGGTGTGATTGTTAAACAATTATTGTAAGGCGCCCTCAGGAAAACACAAAATTCCTACGAGCACTGATCATGGGAAAAATAAAACCCGTGCACACCAATGCAATTATTATGGGACAGTCGTCCTAGCATGCACCAAGTAAATGGGCCAATATTCCATGCACAAAAAGGGCCGATTCTCTGCACATGAAAAGTGGGACTGTTACAGACAGGCCTGGCCGTGTATTCAGCAGGAAGATTTTTGAATTGATGTTTCTGGACATGAGGGAGTTTTTCCTTTTTTTTTTAGCATGAAAAGGATTATATAAGGGAGGGGGGGAATGCATAAGGGGGGGTTCCACTGAACGGATTTGGGAAAAGGAAAAGGGATCACTGCAGGGGTGCTTATGATCGCAGTCGAGTGAACAGTCCAGGGATGCACTGTAACCTGCATCACGATCGCTTCAACCTAAGAGTATGTTTCTTTCACAGAATGCTGGTTATATGTTGTCATTGCATAATTAATCCCTTCTGGTCCCGTAGTTCTACTTGTGTCTGAACCAGTCCATCTTATCTTTAACCTCTGCGTGATGGTTGAAGATGGGATTTCAGTTCCATCCAAATCTGGTTCTGTCTAGGGTAACCCTCTACCTGTGGTAACAATCACTATGTAAATGTCTCCAAGAGTCGATCTCCAGTGGATTTAAATCGCTGTGTTTGGGCTCGGATGAACCCATTCAGTAAGGGACTTTTCTTTGGTTAATGTCCTCGCTCTTCGATTTAAAGGAACTCGACCCCTTTATGAGGTTTCTCTACTTTTTATAATTAAAATCACTCTAGTTGCCGGCGGGTGCCAAAATAGTATATATATATATTGATTTTTAGGGAAAACATACAATTTTTATATACTGTGATATAATGGTGGAGGTCTAGATTGCGCTTACCTTCTGGTTAGATGCGACCATGGGTCAGCTCCTACTCGCTGTTCCAGCATCCTATGTTTTCTTGGTATATAAAAGGGATAAGTGAGTTACAGTACCTGCAAAAACTTGCTTTCCATTCCTTTTGGATGTTAGAGGAACGATGGCATCTATGTTTTCACAATAATCCATGAATCATGCCCCTTTCAAAATATACCTTGGACTTGCATTCGGTAGTAATACTTTGGAAATCACGAATCATGCTGTAAAACAACTGGGGCAGACCACGATGGGCATGGAACTATGGTGAGTATTTTTAACACCCCATCGGCATTATCAATGAACTGACACTCCATTGTTTTTATACTTCGAAAAATTGGATTTGAACCTACCTACCAGGCTCTCCTCTAAACGAGCAGCGACCTCTTGCGAACATCGCTGTGAATGGCCTGAAACGCGGGTTTTATCTTTGTTTCTAATAGTTATAATTGCGGGAGCTATGCTTCTTAGGTTTCTAAACCTAATGGAAAGAGTGGATGGTTTTAATTCCTGGCTTTGTAACTTTGGACAAAGTTTGACGTTCTGGTAGACTAGTTTTAATCTTTCTTTTTACAGCCATAACATGCTTTGGCTGTAGTAAGTGGCTTATGACTATTGCAGATAAGTCTTACTTTTTTGGGTGTTAACAGTGACCCTAACTTCATGAAATTTTTTGAATGCACATGGTCCAGATCCTTGCCTAGATCTTGTCTTAGAACCGTGAAATGTCCAGCTATACTCTGGAAGTGTGTTCAGACCATAGGGCCTGAGGGGCTGTTCTCTGCATCATATAGATCTAAGTTTTGATTTAAGTGTATGAAAATTGTGGGGTTTTGGGATTTCATTGTCTCAGTATAAAAAACGTTGTGGGTCTGAGAATTGAACCCCTGCATTTATGATCGATTTTGCAGAACCATTCCGTTATACGTTACATCCCTTGCATTTGATATTTCCCAGTAGAAGTTATGATGTTAAATAATTGCTTTAAATGTATTGTATGAAGATATCACTTTTGTGCAGAGACCATCTGGGAGCTCTTGTTTGTCAGGTTCTTGTTGCCAAGATCGACTTGGGCTGTTTCATTAACTTAACTTTCAATCTAGAAATTTTTGGGTGATTGTTCTATCTCGTTTTAGGGTACCTAGACTTGGAATGCTAATTTTGCTAGGAAGGAGTTGGAAAGAATGGATTCCATGAGGACATCTCATAGAAAATACGGCAGCAATGTTGTTGCTTATTGTAACCATTTCAAATGGATAAATATTACACGGCAGGACAAGTTTTGTGGACGTAGCCCATGGATTGGGTGAACCACGTATATGGGTCTTTTGTGTGCTTGATGTATGTTATATTGTTTTGATGTGGTTATTCTATGTGCTTTTAATGATCTTATGCACCTGATACAACTATCTTATGTGTTTTAAATGTAATGGTCTTACGCACACATGCAATTATCCTATGTGATTTAAACGTAATGATCTTGTGCGCGCATACAATTATCTTATGTGTTTTAAATGTAATGGTCTTATGCACGGGACATTTTTAAATCTTACATGTTACATTCTTTAACTTATGTCCTAATGGTAGGGAAGATGCGAATCACAAACAATTACCTTAAGAATACTCTCGTGAAGGGAGATTGGTTGTTAGTCGAAGGCTAATATAGATGAAAATGTGGTTAAAGGATTAATGGATTATGTTATCAAGAGAACAACTTAATTGCTAAACCTAAGTATTTCTACCGTTAGGGAGATTACGAAATCATATGAATACTAGAAGGCATATCATGCATGTTTGGTTGATGTTAATAGAGATCCTAATAAATTGAATGTAACTTGCATGTTTGTTTTCTGATAAGGAGGATGGATATGAATTATCGAATGATCCTTTTATTGAATTTGATTGGGCATGTTTTCGCTAAAAGGCCTTTGTAAAATTTGACACTAACATGCTTTACTCTTTGGCAGTAACAGTGATTCAAATAACTCTTTTACCCAATTTGACACTTAATGACACCCAGATACAAGGGGTATGTTACAAATAAGGCCTCCTATGTATCATCAATCAAGAGACCTATAGGAGGATATACCCAAGGGGGTTTTGGTGTGTGTGGAGGGCATGGCACACTGTTAGTATCAGTCCTAGACCCTTCCCTATATTGGGGAATCCCACTACCCACACCCTGGAACTCTAAAATATCAAAATAGTTCACATGTTTCCCTAAGATAACTTCTGAATACAACTTACTTGGGAAATAGAATGGGATGTCTCTATTCCCATGAGGGTCTTCATCGAAGACCATGTATGATCGATCCATCCAATTAGCTTTCACATTCAGTTCCACGCACCAGTCTATGGAAATGTGTGGTCGACTAGTGGGTGGAACCAATCCAGTGCTACGGTACCAAAATAATGAAAACAATTGGTCTATGGTTATCTTTAGTTTTTTTACGTCTTTATAGCTTAACCCATTGGAATAGTATTGCCTCATGGATTCTCTATACGAGCTAATGTTGTACAATGCTCCCTGGGAATTGGAAATTGTGTTTGTTATGGTATCTAATGCCTAGGCTAATGATTGTCTTAAATGTCCTCCCCTCTAAACAGTGAGCTAAGGCACCTCAATGCACCCAAACGAGCCAGAATCTTTGAATTCCTATCTTGTTCCCCCTCCATGTTTGGGTTTGTGTCTGTATTTAGGTTTGGGTTTGGGTCTTGGTTATCAGTGGTTTCATTTTGCACATTCTCTTCAACATTTGCATTCTTTGTTAATATTAAAGCAACAAATTCAACCATTTTTATTAAATTAGTTTTAAAATTAACAAAAGCTATAAAAATTAACAAACAAAAACGAAAATTGAAAGCAATTTTGAAGGAAACCATTAGAGGAAATTTGGGGTCTAAAATGGGCCTTATAAGAAAACACGCCAACAATAAATTTTGTGAGTTGGAATTCAAGAACCAATAGAATTTTAATAAAATGAGTCAACCATAATGGTTGAATTGACATATTTGTCATAAAAGAAAACTATTTTTTTTGTTCGTATTTTTGACATATCTCCTTGTTTTTTTACTCAAATTTCAAGCGGGAGAGCTCGTTGGATGAAGACTTTAATTCTGCATCCAATGAGTACTCACAATGCATACTTTTGATGGACCCCTCTATCCCGAAAACAAGAAATACCTGAAAAAGTGTGATGATGATGTCATCATCATGTTTTTTCAGGTATTTCTTATTTTTGGGTAGAGGGTCTGTGAAAAGTATGCAGTGCAGGTACTCGTTGGATGCAGAATAAAATTCCACATCCAATGAACTCTCTCAATCATAATTTGAGCAAACACACAGGAAGATATGTCAAAAATACAAACACAAAAAGTAGTTTTTTTCATTCTTGCTCCAAAATTAATAACTATTATTTTATTATTTTCCTTAGGAGGTCCATTTTAGACCTCAAATTTCCTCTAATGGACCACTTACCTTCCATTGTATTCAACTCATGAATCAACCCTTCCAAATTCGCTCAAACTTAAATCGCACCTCTGGTTTTTCACACTCATGTTCTCACGGCCTTGACTATGAAATGGGAAATTGAGGCCGTGGGCATCTGTTTTATTTTTTATTTTGGTACTACAAATCACAAGTGCGATATATCGCACTTTCAATTTGTAATTCTTACAACATGCATGTGCGATATAGGCTACCTAAGCTTAGCCTTGATTTTGGGCTTGAGTTTTCTGAACCTAGCCACAGTAACACATATGCATTATAGACTTACATTTCAGATGTGCATTTTCAATTTCTAAAGTGGCACTAAAAAGTGGAACCAATTCCATGTGAGTGCCTTGAAGCCATCATGTAGTTATAAAGCATACAAAGTTATTTCTCAGTTCAAAGTAATCTACAAACCCCAGAGTTTCGACCGTGAGTTTTTTACCCTACAAAGTAAATCTTTTAGACGAGAGCTGCAAGGCCTCTGTTAGGGTTAAATACTGTCTAGATAGACCTCTTGTAATGGTTTTAGAGAGACTTTGTGAGTGCTTATATACTCCCTGCATAATACTTATCTTAGTTATAAACTTACTGAGAAAGAGTAATTGCCACTTCAATTTTATTCTTGGTTTGATTGGATTACAGTTTGTAGACTATACTATCATTCCGTAAGATTTTATCATTTTTATGCTTCTATATCTAAGATATGTGTAGGCATACGATAACGCCATGTAAACACTTGCTATAGAAATATTTTCTTCTTGGTTTTCTATTCTAGTTAGTTTCTTTTATAGCTTATAAATATTTATGATTTTGTAGCCATGAGGCCATTTCCACTGCTACAACATTTAAAGGAGGTCGTAGGGCTATTTATAAAATTATAATACTATTTTCGGAGGCAAGTAATATTAAGCCCTAGGGTTGTTTGTAACTTTCTTTTGTAAGCAAAATGCTTCAGATAACGATGCTAACCTGGCCTGTAGCCTGTAACCAGTGTTATGGTCTCTTGATCATCTCGATTTGGTGTTAATAATTCTTTAAGGAATAATGGTTGTATTGATCTAGCAAAACTATGTGGAACCTAGTTCAATTAATGTTTATAATTTGAAGTGTTTTAAATTCCGTAAAGAAAAAATTTCTATTATAGGTTCAAATCCTAAATAGTTTACAGAGTTAAAGAGGAGTCATGTTTTTAAGTAAATATCTATATATACATATATAGGTCCTCATATTTGAACATCTATGTTATAATAGGTTGAACTATATTTTTTTTCTATGGGACTTTTACAAGCCTTTACTGCGATACATATATTTACTTGATTCTAAACATCTTAATAAATTGTAATACCTATAGAGATATTCTAAAACTGATACAAGTGGGAAGAAGAACCTTACTTAAACTATGAAATACTTTACAGATATAACCGAATCAGTAGATTTAAACTCTAATTTGAATAAACATAAATGTAGCCTTCCTAAGTGCTTTCAGATATTGAGTTCATAACATATCCAAATCATTCTATTTATATTTACTGAACACATTGTAATTAAAAGTATAGATTTAGAACTAATTGACAGATGAACCTGGATAAAATGCAGAAGGGGACAACCACCCAAAGGAGACTGTTCCACCCAACCTTCTCCTGAAGCATCCAAAGTTACTTGCTTAGGACCCGTGATCCTGTTCACTTCAAACGACTAGGACGAAGATATATGAATGTAGCCCACACAACAATTCTTTCTGCAACTTAGCACTCAACATCATACTTTACTTAACAAATTACTTTAGCTATCCCCTCATCAAATTCCTTGTGTGCCTAAATTTTCAGTTTGTAATAGTCACAAGGTTCATTCACTTAGAAATCAGAATGAGTAGTTAGCCTCCTGCTCAATTTGATGGTTTATATAAGATTGCCTAGGTCTTTGGGTTAGTTTTGGATTTAAATGAGCCACGAGCTCAGTTCCCCCACTTAGGTAACATGACCACTTTTTTAGGGATTATGCTCATGCAATATCTAGAAAGTGAAATGCTAGTGCTACCACTTGTCAACCCGCCTTCTACAGCTGCACCGTCGTCCTACTGGGTCAATGAACACTCATTTAACCATCTCCCTTGGATAGGTGTCTCCTTTACTTAATTATTAAAATAAATAATTCTTCAATTTCAGACATCTTGACCCACTTGGTCATAAAATTTATAATATATTTAACGTAATGTTTTTCTGAAATAAATAATAAATATTTATTTTTTAGTTTTGGGTATGTTACGCTTTGCTTTCATTTATTTTTTTATTGTTTTTTTTTAATATTTTGTTATTAAAGTAATTTTTATTTTATTTTATATGAAAAGAGTGGTCTAATAATTTTTGTTTAATATAGTGCAAGTTTTATATAGTGTTACTAAGAGGTTTACTAAATACAATTTTAAATTATGATAAAATAATATAATTATACCTTTTTTTGAAATATTGTGGTACTAGTAGCATCAATTTTTAATTTGGGGCTTGCTTTTAAGGTTATTCTGAATAACAATAAGAGTTTTCTTAGTCCATGTCCACATTTTTATCCCCAAAAAAAGTGGTGCTACAATAGCACCACTTTTTGATTTGGAGGTGTTTTTTGGTGTTTTTCATAAAAATAGGAGTTTTTATGGCTAGATTTCTCTTTTTTTACTATAAATTTCTAGTCAAGTTGTCCATGTGCATATAACAATGGCGCGACGTGGCTTCGATCTGTACACTTGATCAACCAACAATTCCATGTATGCCTCAATTGGGTTTGTGGTTAAGCCGGGATGTCGGTTGCTCTCATTCGAGGTTTATGGGAAGATAGGGATTTTACAACCATTTACTAAATTCTAAGATAAGTTTTTGTTTTAGACATAACCCTTGATGGGTATGTACTTAGATGCATGGATTACAGATAGGGTTTCATAGCCTCTAACATTTGGGATGTGTTAGTAGTTTGGTCTGTGATTGATAGAATGGATTTACAACCATTATCGATTTCATCGTTCTGTAATTTATTTAATGTTTAATATCTAATTTATGAATTCGATTGGGGAATAAACTTGACCCTGCGGTCATGATTCCTGGATCTTATTTTTGATTTGATCGTTATTATGTTTGTGAAGCTATGCTATATAATTAGATAATTGTTACTTATATCCTAATATCGTGGTTATGTTTTTAATTAAATATTTATCTAGGTCGGTTTGTTTCTGGGTATGGAAGCCTGAAATAGAGACTCGACATTTGTATTTGATTATGTTCTTAAAACTTGTATAGGTGATTGGTCGATTTTAGATCTTACTGTGTTTTAATTTTCAAATACGACGTTGATTTGGTAAATCAACTTGCTATGCCTTCAACTGGATTTATCTGTGAGTTGGGTGTTTGTTTAATTAGCTTGTTAATTGAATACTTTGTTGATAGTGGTTTGCTTGAACGTGAACCCTTAGCTCAGGTTTTAATTAATTAATATATTTAACTCTGTCCCAATCTCGATATGGAAGCCCAAAGAGAGACTAGGGTTAATGTATGTGTATTAAGTTTTAAACAAAGATAAACTCTATGTAGAATCCTTCAACTCATAGAGTAAAGAAATTGATTTAAACTTATTTACATCTATTATTTTAATTCGATATAATCATACTTGAACAAAGCATTTGTAAAGTAATCTAGATGTACTTAGAACATAGAAGAGATATCTCTTTAGAGTCTCTCCATTCTTGTTGTTAAATCTCAGCCTTTGAAGTAAACAAGCTCGGTTTTGTTAATAGAGTAAAATATAATATATAAAACGAAAACTTTGTAATCAAGTAGACAGATACTAGGAGTGTGTAACAAAATTTACAATAATAAAAGATAAAAAGGAATATTCAATTGGAACATTATACTCTCACAGTTTATACTACATTTGAATTGTAACTGTACTAATACTAAAACAATAAATGAATTGCAGTAAGGAACCTATCACCACTGTCGAGAAAACAAAATTGAAGCTCTTGTCCCTCCCAACCAACTCCTAGAGCAACCAAATATTTCTTGCTCAAGAACCCTCGAGCCTATTTGTTGAATCATGAGGGATAATTTCAGTCAATGCACCATCTCGTTGCATCAATAGATTATTTCCCCATCCATCGTTAGCCTCATGCTTATTTGATGGACAGACTATTTGATAGTATTTTTCCTAAGTCATTTATGACCCTCCTCCTCCATAAGGAGTCTTGACGTGATTTTGGGGAAGATGTATCTTGCATCACTTGAGTTCTCACTCCACAACTTTCATCATCTGTCATTTCCCTTGTGGGTGAGCAAACACCTTTTTAACGGCTACTTCACTTCTCATTCTTCACTATTTTAATTTTTCAATAATATTAATCCATTACATTCATTTTGACTTTATTGTTAAAGTATTTAAAAATAAATAAATATTCTAAGTAATAGATAATTAACAATTATTTGATCTATTACACAAAATATAAAATTTCAATTAAAAAAAACATTTTTATATAATTTTTTTAATTAAAAATATGTTATATGTTAAATTATGTTTATAAATTTTATAAAAAAAAATTAAGTGGAGGATTATGGTGTAACCTTGTTGGATACTCGGTGAAAGACAAATGTAATACTCCGCCCTTGATTGTGAGGAATGGAATATCAAAACAAGTGGAATAAGCAACAAAGTTGCTTAGTACCTGCCTCCTAAGAAGAGATTGAAAATATATAGCAATAGGATAATTTTGCTATAAAAATATATGATAAAACAAATATAATTACAATTTGAAAGAAATTAAAACAAAAATGAATTAAAAAATGTCCATTTAAATACGATATAGGTTATTGCAATGTAGCATAAAACAAGCATATTCAAGCTTCCTTACATACTTCTAGTAATATTCTTGACTTATGTTATAAAAATATGCAAGTTTCTTTATAGACTAGCATAAATAGGAAATGAGAAATAATAGCTTATAAGACTATAAATTAATATCATTGTTGTGAGAATAGTTTATTTATATTTTATTATAAATTTATAATGTTATACAAATATGCAATTTTTTTTTATAGACTAGCATAAATAGGAAATCAACAGAATTCAAGGCTTCTTGAACACAAACGCCATTTTACGATTTGACCTTTCAACATTTTTCTGTGATTCTAGTTCATATTTTTCCACCCAAATTCTACACAAAACTTACAGGGTTGAAAATCTCTATCTTCTTTTGAGGGAATGAGCTCTTCCAGGGATGGCATGGCTGTGAATCGTAACTGATGGAATTAGCAGACATTGATCTGGTTCTCCCAGAGATATTGAAACAGTGACAACTTTATGGAATTGTTAGTTCCTCATCATCAAGCAGACACGGGAAGCACATGGCACATACTAGTAGATTCTGTTACCTGAATTTGTTTGGATGTCGAAAAAACAAATTGTCGCAGGGCCATGGTTTGGCACAACCGAATATGTAAGTTGCCATGTAACATCGGGGAAAATGTTAATTATTGGCTAAGGAAACAACTACCGACTAAATTGACCGACAAGAATGTAAAAGCTAAGACTCTTTAATTAATTGGATCTGAATACGAATATGACACGTGTGCATGGAATGCAAGAAATTGTTCTGTTGACCTACTTCTCTGGAACATGACACGGTATTTCGCTTTTGTGCACATTTTAGGGTTAACTAGCCAGCCAGAGAATGCTCTAAAGAAAGAGCATGGCCTGCTAGGGTTCAAGAAGAAAAGAAACAAGGACGCAACCGGCCAAATTAGGACACATGGGGTTTAATCGAGTACCTAACAAGTCAAATTATAACCCTTAGGGTTTGTAACAAAAACAGGATGCGGTCGTGCCAAGCAAGCAATTGTGTTTTCTTTAGGGTTTGTGTTGGTGGTCAGCGACGTGTAAGAATGGAGGATTGAGATAAAATGATCCGTCGTGGAGTTTCGGCTAGCAGTTTCACTTCTACACGCCTCTTGCAAATTTAGCGAAATTTGCGTAATCAAATGTTTCACGGAGTTGGGACTGAAGATGAATTTGTGCGGAGTAAATATCAGAATAGGAATTATGAATTATGATTGACAAAGTCTCCTGCGGCCCCACACTACTGCCAATTCCTATGTCACAAGTGGTTGTGCTAGTATAATTTGTCCTCTCATTTAATGTTGTACTTCAGTTGTTGAGATATTAGATGATGCAATTTATTTTTTTGGTTATTGCTGGAGACTTTCTCTCCATCCATTTTCTTTAGTTCTTATTGTGTATTCTTCAATTTATTTTCAAATAGTTAATTGGAATTTCTTTTCAAGCCTCTAGTATTGTCTTGGTGTTCACTTGTTTTTTCTAGAGATCTATCTCTATTTTATTTTTGTTTGTGTTTGTGTTTTTGTATGCATCCGTTATCGATCTAAGTGTTTCAAACTCAGTACTATAAAATAATAATTTCCTAAAAGCATATAAGTGTCATTGTACCTACATATTCATATGATACAATTTTATGATCCATCTTCCCAATATTTTATTTTGTGGTCCTTTTTCCACAAAAATCCACATACAAATCATTTTTCTATCAAAGAAAAAGCAAATCCCGCACTACTAAAGAAGTGGAAACATGACGTGTTAATTGCAATTAATTATCCCATCACCTTATTTTTCGCTTATTCATAATCAAATTAGAATAGATCCATAACATCTAGAATTGAGGTCATCATTAAATCAGTTTAGATCATCCAAAATGGAATTCCATACCCCATATTTAATTTTTTGCAACATACCTTCTTAATGTTTCTAACTAAATTTAACACCACGCAAAGCTTGTTTCAACATATTGGTGATCCTTCATCGACAAAATCGGTCAAAGAGTTTTTGTACTACTTTTTAGTTTATCTCATATCCAATGTCTTGAGATCCTGATGTACAAATGATATAAGATTCTGATTTTTGAATGGTCTGAGAGCCCTATGTTATCATAACCCAAGATCTCAAGGTTCCTAAAACCCAAGATTTTGAGGTTCCAATAGCCCAATATTTTGATGTACAAATGTTCTAAGATCCCAAGGATCTGAAGTCCCAATGTTCCAATGAATCCATAAGTTGAGGTCCCAATGAATTGATAAGATGAAACCCCAATGAGTCAATACCCTAAGAGTGTGATATGAATATGTACCAATAATTCAATGGACTGATGTGTTGAAAGGTCGATGTCAAAAGTTCAATAGGTCAGTAGGTTAATGTTCCAATAACTCGATGTACCAAGTTTCGATGATTCAATAGTATATTGGACCCTATGATTATTAGAAGAGTGGTATCGGATATTTGGAACAAAATCATGTGTGGGGAAATCTAATAAAGAAAATATTCGATTTCCCGATAGCGTATTGGATGGTCCTATTTTTGGCAGTGATATAGTGTCATTTTTTGTTTTAGTTTTCGATCCTGAAATGATTTCGATATCCATATTTTTTTTAGAAAATGATGTAATATGTCAAGGTAACATAGGTGGAAGTTAATAATAAGAATAACACCCTTCTCTTGTTGTGTTTAGATTTGTAGCTCTAAGTGTTTCTATGTCTAATTGTATGTTATGCTTCCCCTACCCTTCAAATTGGTATTAGAGTTGGAGCTCTTCCCTTCAACTTAATATAAGAGTTGTAGTTATGCCCCTTCAAGATTTATTAGAGTGAATCAACTTTGAGAGATCCACTCGGTCCCTGGTGTTATAGAAAATCCACTCACGAGCTCTACGAAGACCCTAGTTGTGTGAGGAGTATTATGATGTTCTTCTTGTAGTTATGCAGTAGACCTCTCTCCATGAGAAGTTGTAACTAGAAGGTACTAGTGGAAGTTAGTGGTATAGGTGAAGAGTTAAGATTTGTTTGAGAAGTAGTTTAGATTAACCACAAATTCTAGTCATTGTTAGAAAGAATTATGACCATTGAAATATTAAAATTAGAACGCTATTGCATTCATAGGATGTTTGGAACCTGGTGGTAAATGGGTTTCCAGAACCAGTCGACTAGGCCGTTGAGCTGGACTTGACGATTGCAGGAAGAAATGTCCTAAGGGGGAGCAACAAATAGGATGGAATTGCACTTTTCCTCATCGAACAGGAACTAGATGAAAGCATATTTCTAGAAAAATATCAGCAGGAGTGTACTGTAAGACGACTTGGGACATCTCAGAAACAACCTATCAAGGCAAAATGAAGGTGAGTATTGTCAAGGTATAGAAACTCTAAAGAGAGTTTGAGAGTGTAAAGATGAAAAACTATGAAACTTTAGATTAGCTCATGACTGTTGTAAATAAGTTGAGAGTGTATGTTTAATACCTTTAAGATGAAAGGGTAATTGAGAAGGTTTTCATAAGGCTACCAAAGAGGTTGGAATCTATAATAAAAACCATATACGAGGCTAAAATACTAACCAAATGAAAATTGATGAGTTGACATGTTCCTTGGTTTATCATGAATCAAGGATGAATATATATGAAGTTAATAGCCTTGAGAATGCATTTAAATCTCAGAAATTTGTTACAAGGAGAAGGTGCAAATGTAACATATCAAATGTTCTAGGAGAACATAAGGAAGAACAGTCTAAGAAGAGATCTCACCAGAACCCTCATGGTTTAAGGAGGCATAGCAAGTGGAATTTTGGCGCTAAAAAATGTAAGTATGAAAAATACAAAGTGCACAGTTATTAATGCAAGAAATTTTGTCATTTTACCAACTAGTGTAGGAAGAAGCAGGTGGATTCTA